>JANHZU010010884.1:265228-287192 GCA_032468055.1 Acrochordus granulatus | reverse complement strand
AGGCCCAGGAGGAGGCACATGGATGCTGTGAGGGAGGACATGCAGGAGGTCGGTGTGACCGAGGAGGATGCTGAAGATTGAGGAAGATGGAAAGAGAAGATTCGCTCTGGCAACCCCTGACTGGAGCAGTCAAAAGAAGAAGGAGGAGGAGGAGGAGGATAAAGTTCTCCTCCCTCATCCTATAGCTTTTGAGATCCTACAGTGGGAGAACCAGAAGCTTCTGATCGTCTGGACGTGATAGAAATGAGCTCGCAAATTTGATGACGCACAAAAACTATTTTCTGTATTGACTCAAGTATGGCATCTCTGAAGATTTAAGCTGGTGGATCTCTAAACCTCAAGTTCACTTCTTATCCTGTTTGGGGGTGCTTAGTTTTTAATATCTGGATATGGACATGCATGTTTTGATTTGTGCATCATTTTTTTAAATAAAAACTATTTATTCACAAAGAGGTCTCACTCTCTTTTTGTCTTAGAAAACATTAACAGCTGCACCCCACGCTTCCAGTGTGCTGAGAAGGATTGTCCCATTTAAGCCTTACAAGAACGCCATGTTGTTATCAAGGCTGAGAGGTGCGATCCCGCTGAATTTCAAAACTAAGCACGGCTGCGCTTCCAGATCTCCCTGGATCTATTCCAGCTCCATCCATTCCACACACCACACAACTCTCATGAGGTTTCCCTCTGCCCTCAAGGACTTTCAGGTTGCTTAAGAGATGGTCTGGCAGTGTGAAGCATTGGGCGGGTGCTGGACAGCAGGGTGCAAGTGAACTTCTTAATCCAGCAAAAGGACGTACAGTAGTTCATAATCTCCAAAAAAATGAAGACGATCCTTCGTCTTATTCTCTAGTTCGGTCTTCTCTCTTGTGGCATTTTTCAGTTGTTAGAATTTCAGTGGCTTTGAACCTCCTCAGAACTAAACCTTCACCATTTCCTTCTCCGCAGTTGGACTCGCCTATTCAGTGGGATCTGTTTTGGGTTGGTTTGTGTTTGTTAATTTTTGTTTTTGTTTTGCTTTTTACTAGGAAGCTGGGACTTGAGTCTGATACAAAACGGGAGCTTGGTGGTGAAGTTTTACCATTATTGTCCCCATCAGCCATATTCTGATGCGGTTGCCACCTACAAGAGGACCTGGCCTGGTTCACCCATTATGTTAAGCCCACTGTTGGTTCAACCATGGCTTACTGCAGTGGTTCTCAGACTTTGTGGTTCCGTGATTCCTTAAACGGTGAATGAATTTGCGTGGGCCTCTCGCAGATTAATGGGTGTTAGGGTTGGACAAGAACTAAATACACCACTTGTTTTTAATTATTATTTTTCTCTGTGTATGACAGGGTTTGCAAACATTGTGGTACCACAACTGTCTATTGTAGATTTGCGCATGTAAAATGAGCAAAGTTGCTGGCCAAGCACTGAGCAAAAGCCAGAATGAGCGTCGACGGTGTTTTAACTTGGCCTGAGCAAATTTGATTTCTTGTTTTTAAAGCTGTGCTTCCTTAGCTTCTGGGTTCCTCTCCCGCCCCACACTGAGCCAGAACCAAACTGTGTTAAAAAAAGAGTCTTTGGATTTTGGTGGCATATAAATTTAATAAATAATAATAATAAAATGCAGCACAAGCGATCAACTCAGTCTCTGAGATTTTTATTTCAGGAGGGGTCAGGCACGAGTGCTGTTCCTTATCTGCCAAAAAACCATGCTGTCTGTCCAGAAGATCCTTGTCACCCTGACTCTGCTTTATGGTTTAACTATTGCAGTTACTGTACGGCTTTAAGGATTTTAATTTACTTTATGCTATTCTCTTTTAGAATGTTAATGAAAAATGTTGCAATAAAATCTATAATAGTCAATATCGGTAGATTTAGGTTTTGGGAGAGACCAAAACTAGATAGGAAAGAGAATCTATTGAGTGTTATGGAAAGGGCAAGAGTGACTGGCTAGAAAAAAAAATACAGAGCAGTGCTCCATGCCATTGCGAATTTAAGCTTAACAAATGTTTTAATGAAGAAAAAGCCAGTGGTGGAGGGCTCCACCTCTTTGCTATTGCCCCTCATAGTGAAAACCACTTTCTGATCCGTTGCAAAAAAACCCAGTGATCTCTGCTCCCCTCAGATCTTCTGGATTTGGGGATCCACTGAGCAAAAAGTCCAGATCTTTGTCTCCCTCAGTTTTTCAGGATTTGGGAATGGGGAGGCTATCTTGATCTTCTCAGATGTTAAGAGAATATCCTGCAGGCGCAGAAGGCTTCAGTGACAGGGATCTTCTAAGCCCACCTTTTACAGATCCTGCTCACCTTGGGTTGGTCCCACCGTCATCGCCTGCGGGCCTGACAGGATGGCCTGAGCTAACCCCATCCCTCTGCGGAGAAGTTCCGGAAAAGGGTGATAAGTCGAAGATGGGATGGGGTAACTGACCTCACCAGCTGCAGCTCCTGGCACTGCAGGTTGAAACAAGGACATGATGGGGAACCCAGGCCAGGAGGCCAGTCTGAGCCCCATGCACTTTCTGATGTGCATCCCTACACTGAATACTTGGGGATGACCTAAGGCAATAAAAAGCTCTCCCCCCGGTGATACTGAAATCGTGTAAAAGTAATTTTTTATGTAATTTTATTCCATGTATAATCAAACTCTGATGCCCTACGTCAGCTAGAACTCAGTTGCTTCTGATTTCAGTCCCATGTTAGCATTATATATGAGGGGGAATGGAGCAACAGAAGCCTAAACACACTTTAACATCATACATGAGAATATTAAGAAAGGGATTAGATTTCAGTTGGAGAAATGGGCTCGGAAATGCATGTCCAGAATGGGTAGATACAGCAAGTGGGAACGGAAAGATTTCCTCTTGCACCTCATTCCTGTTTTCTTCTCCATTCCTTTCTGCTTCCAAAAAGGAAATCAACTAGCAATTTGAGTGCATTTGCCGTGGGGGTGGTCTTATAGAGCAGGGTTCCCATTTTCAGCTCTTAAGAGGTGACCCCCAGACACCCCAATTTCCCTTCCAGAACCCCTTTCTTCCAACCCTCCCTTCTTTTCTCCATGCCTCCCACTTTTTTCCTTTCTCTCTTGTGGCTGCTGACTTTGCCAATCCCAAAAGGTTGCAGTGGTAACTGGAGCCACCTAGGATGCAGCAGGTGGGCTTGTTATTAGCCCTGGGGAACTCAACACCTTCTCTGTGCAGCACATAAAATTCATGGTTTTCCCATGCTGGTCCATTGCATAACTTGACCCTGAGCCCCGTACAGATGGGCTTCTGGCTTGCTTCTGCTCAGAGTGGAGCCACCATGAGCATTAAGTAGCCTGTGTGTTCAGGTCAGTCCTATGTCTGGGATGGAAGAGTTGGCCCACAGAGAGTAAAAGTAGCAGCGTTAATTTTATCCACGTTTTTTTTAACAAGGGGCTTTGATAATCCCCCAAAATGTAACAAGGGGCTCCCAGAAGCTTCCTCTACCACACCTCTGGATACCTGCTTAAAAACGAATTATTTCCACTTATCACATGGGCTTAGCCCCTTCCACTCCTTGCATCCACAAAACAGATTTATTCTTCAGAGCTATTATATGGATCAAGGTAATGCCCATTGTATTGAACCAATTGGAAGGAGCCAATCGGCATGATTCATTCAATAGGACAAACCAGGAACCACCATGTAGCTTAGTCCATGCAACATTCTAGGCTTAAGCCAAACAGACCATTTATGATGGCTGGGTGCAAAATGTGTTCCTCACCACAAGCGATGAAGAACTTCCACTGAGGAACTCTCATGTATGCAGTAAATATCTGATATAGCAGCGTGTCGCCCTAGTCATGAGGAAGAGAAGTAATATTTGAAAGTTGAGAAGGTGGGCTTTCTCCTGGGTTGTTCCCAAACTATAATGTTACAGTTGGCACTCTCTCTCTCTCTCTCTTGAATTTTAGAAGGGTGTAAGACACATGCTTATGATCTGCTCTCTTAAACCATTTCAGTGTGTTTTAATTGCTTTAAATGCTTCGTGATTTTATTTTTTTACCATTGGCATTTAGCTTTAGAGGCACTTGATTATGAGATAGGTGTCTATATAAATATGACAAATAAATAAATAAAATAAATATTTTCCACTTTGAGTTTACCTTTGTTAGGTAAACTTTGGCAGATAGTCAAACATAAAAACAACCTTGCATCCAAATAAAACACCATGTTGAAGAATCTACACTTTTTCATCTAGAAGAGAGTGTTTCAATGCTTCTTCTGCATTTTACTTTCATTGCATACCTATTTGCACGACAAATTACCAAGATGGCTTAGAATAAGGAAGTGTGAAAAGTGTTAGGTTGACCTTCCACCCCTCGGATGAGCATCTTGATTTTCCAAATTTCAGTGACAATTTTTCCTAGCTCTGACTGGACTTGCTTCTTCTTGTCTCTTGAGGTTCTCGAGTGCCCATCCTTCAGTCTGCGGGCTGTCAAGGGAAATGAGAGGTCTCATTCAGCCTGGGCCTGATGAGAACTGTAATCCATCACAGCTGAAGAGGGCAATCTTGGGGAGATTGAAATCTGGAATATCAAAGGAACACGTTAGAAAAATACTTGGAATACTTCATTGAATTCAAGTGAGCAGTGCATGATGGCATCTATCAGAGGGATCCGGAAGAGAACAGCTGGTCAAATCTCAGTGGTATTCATTATTATATTTCAGAACTGATGGAGGACTGGCACAGCCTCAGAAGCAAAAAAACAAACAAACCACACAAATAATGACTCTTTTGGAAAAAGGATCAGAAGGAAAAGTAGTTATGGAAATGCGTATATGTATGTAATGTAGGGAAATGCATATATGTGTGTGTTTGTGCACATGCAAACATATATTAATATTAAATGACAGGGAGGTATCAAATTAAATATATGTAATTGATTTGGTGTTATATATCTCTTTCAATGAAAAAGAACAGATTTAGTTTTGCTTCTTGCTCGTCTACATCATGCCTTCGCTTATTCTGGGGATCGCAGCCTTCAGCCTGAAAAAAAAAGATTGTTTTCCCTTGATTTAATTTATAATCATACATCGTTTCTTTGTCATATCATGCTTTTAAACTTCTACCCCCTAATTCTGTTTATTGTATTAGTCAAATGCCAGTCTGCGGGGAAAGTTCGGGTAAGGAAGATGCTGGCTGAGGCATTCTGGGAGTTGAAGTCCACGCATCTTAAAGTTGCCAAGATGGACACCCCTCATCTACAGCATTCCTATTATTCTGGCCGGGTTTATCTTGTCCTTTCCTCCCTCACAAGCCTCGTCCGTCGAAGTCCTCATCTTGCAAGCTCGACTCGACATGATGAAATTCAGCTGGGAGCATTCGCCTGCTCCTACGCAGACCCTTGGGCATGTGACCGTAACACAAACCTTGATTATCCTGATTTTCACAGAGCCCAAACGGAGGTATAAGGTGGGATGATGCGCTTGTTTGTTCGTTTGTTTATTCCGTTTCTGTAGCCACCCAACTTAAACAAGGGACTCTGCGCAATGAACAATCAATATATATCAAAATATGTGACTGAATATAACCAAGAAACGGGCCTCAACGCGCTTGGGGCCCTAGGCCTGGGCACAAAAGCAGCTCCTCAAGGCCTCAAGAAAGGCCGGCATGTTGGTCTTTTCTTGGTCAGTGCTGCAAGTCGTTGGTTTCTGAGGCATATGGGAGTGAGAGAGTAGCCCCGGGGTGAGGCTGAAAGAAACTTGAAGGAGCGTGTTCTCCCAAACGCTACGTTAATGAACCTATTTTAAGAATTATTTTAAGAAAAAAAAGGAACAAAACAGTTCAGCCGGTGGATAGGAGCCCCTAAAACAGATCTAGGGGTTTGCGTTTATTCTTGTGGTGTAGTTATTTCGAAGTGCGTGTAATTCTCACTGATTTTAGCGTACTAATTTTAATTGTGGTTGGGTGGCACCCCTTGGGGGCGTTATAAAGAAAAAAGTTATTTTCTTTGTTTGCATTGATTTTAGTAGCCCAGCTTGATTCCTAAATTGTTTTGTGTTCTTAGATCCCAGATTCTCTTCTAGAATTATGTGTGGTGGCTCTGATTAATTCCGTTTCTTGTTTCGGTTATTCATGCAATTTACTCTCTGTGCATGTATATTTTAATCTGGCATGTTTTAATTTAATTTTATGTATTTTTAGTGGGTGGGTAGGAAGAAGGAGAAGAAAAAGCTATCTATGTATCATTTTAACTAAGTTTTCTAAACACCTTCAAGTCTTTGGTTGCCTCCAAAAGCAAGTTACCTTTCTTTTAAAAAGGAATGGGGAAAATGTCCCTTGGCAGAGGCCCCTGCTGAGGATTTCACCCTTGGCCTGCTGCAGTGGTTATGTGCTGCCCCTTCCCCAACCTTGTGTCTCTCTGGGGGCTGAAGAGAGTCATGGGCCAGGGAACCCAGCTGAAAAAAGCTGGCATAGATGTAGAAGGAGATCTGACCTCTTATGGTCTGAGAAGATGTAGAAGCTGTGCTGTTAACCAAACTTGGATATGGCTGGGGGTTAGCCTAAGGTCAATGAAAGCACCCACCAAGTAATCCTATCTTCTTCCTTTATATCCCATATTATGCACGTAAGGATTTGGTGTCCATAGGTCAAAGGATTGAATGTTCTGAGGAATCACATAGCCTCTGGGTGCAATGTTGGCTAATTCTCAACTGCCCAGCAAAAAGGGGCATGAGTTTATTGCTCAATGGGATTCTTTTGTGCCAATCTAGCAAGTGCCAAATTGAGCCTTGGGAGGGGGCAGATGTTCTCGAGTGGGATGCCTATTTCATCGGCAGCAACTATGAGCACGGGGGAGATTCAGTTTAAATGTTCAAGAACATGGAAGTAAATTCAGATGGTGGTTGGCCATCAGTAATTGCAGAACTGGTTCTAAATGGAGGACAAGGAGGTTCTCAGTTATTTGAAGATGCCCTAGCAGGTGTCAAGGATGCTGGGCCTAGACTTGTATCCTATCCCATAGAAATATCCTCGGAATATGTGTGCATGTGTCTGCTTGTGAACAGGTGTACCTATGTGTATTATATAAAAAGATTATGCCTACATATTTTGGCACAGCAGGGAAACAGGCTCTTGTTCCAAACTACTTTCTTCTTTGCTATTTTTTTTTTACATTCAGTGATTTCTTCCATAGAGGAGCATTTAGCAATTCAGCCTCCCACCAACACATTTTCCTCACCTTGAGACTGACCTTGGACAGTTGGACTAAGGGGGGAAAATATTATTCTAACATCAGTGCAATTTAAATATGAGTGAAACCTGCCTTATTCTGGGCTGGAGATGAGAGGAAGATAATATTATGAGGACACCACAGGAAAAAATGTAGTTAGGGAATGTTTGTGTTGTGGTTAGCTGGAATATCAGCTGATCACTGGGTTCTCTTAGAATGCACCCACACAAAACATTTGTGCTAAACAAAAGCTTAACAAGCTCCTTTTGGACGTAACTGTAATGCTATTCCATGACAGCTCTAAAGCCATATTCAAAAACAGCTTGAATATCAGTTGACAGATGTGAGGAGAGGTGTTGATGAAGCAGCAGAGAGAGACCTGGCTCCCTCTTGTTTTACTGCACTGTAATCCCCTCCTTGACTGCCCCTGTAGTGCTGGCTGTACAGGCTTGAAGAAGTCATAAGTAGAGGAGGAAAGGCAGAAGGCTCTGTAATGTAGTATATAGGAAGTACACCACTAGGTACCAGGCAAATTGAGTCAAGCTGTGGCAAAACTGCTGAGATCAGTGTGTTTAAGTGGGAAACATTACATTAACACTGGAGCAAAGAAAGATAACTTTGAGCTGCCTTGGGGAAAGGTTAGAGATAAGATCATGAGAACTTGCCATTAAAAATAATTTTCATCTGAGACATGTTTATACAGTATTTGGGTTCAGGACAAGGGGCAGAGAGAGCCATCTAGGTACTGTTAAGTATAGGACAACTGTAGCAAGTCTAGAGAGTTTACTATTCTTCATATTTACACATAATTCAGTGACAGAAGATTCAAATTAGAACTTCTTTTTCAAGTTTTTAAAAACTGCATCTTAATTTGCTGTTTGCTATAGGGAAATTTCAGTTAACCAGCAGCCAGACAGAGGAATGGCTAAGAAGCATACATGCAGACCCAGTGAAATTAGTAATCTTGTTCACTGTTTAATCTAGGTTTAAGAAAATTGCTCTTATAATGCCAAATGCCACTTACCCAGGCCTTATTGTGCTGGATGTTTCCTTGCAGGGTCTGTTCCCAGAGTTCTGAGTAGGAAAAGGTTATTGTGCATTGGAAGAATTATATCCCTATTTCCAAGCCTCGTAGAATTTGATCTTGAGCATTTCAGGGTTAGAGTTATGCTATAAAAGCAAACTCTTAATGCTATTTTCAGGGATGTCTGCAGAGGGGTAAACAAAATTCAAGGTAATAGCCAGAACCATGTGACTGAAGCCCATCCTTTTTTCCATGTATCATGGCTTGACTTGACTTTTCAGTCTCTCTTTGTTATTATTTTCATGACTTTCATCATTTTTAAATTTCCAGGTTTAGATTGATGTTGCCTATCTTACTTTTGGAAAGGCAGAATCAAACATTGTATTGATTTAGCATTTGGTCTTCCTATTCTTGACCTTCAGGGATATCCCTGGAGATAACTTCACAGATCATGATCAGCTTTCATGCAGAAATCTTGTCAAATTTGAAGGGAAATATTCCCCCTGGAGGATATCATCCTACTTATTGGTTTATCAGATTTGGTTTCAATGCCCCTCTTATTCTTCTCACTCAATGCTGGATTGAAGCCTTTTGGAATAGAAGACCCTTTCTAGTTCCTCCTCTTCCCCTCCTCCCCCATCAAGTCCTTAGATATTCTACCCAGACACATTCATCACCTCTTTACTTGATGAGTGGAGTGAGCTCTTTCTAGCTATCACTCTTGTGTTTGTATCTTGGCAAAAACGTGTGATTTCCATATATACATCAAATACAGGGACTGCTTTTTTCATAATAATAATAGCACCGATAGTAATAGTCACTTTAAGTGCAATCCCAAAGCATCTGGAACACCACTTAATACCATTGGCATTGACAAAATCACCATCAGTCAATTGAAAAAAGTAGTTTTACTTGGAATAGCTTACATCCTGGGACAATATTTTTGACACCATCAAATAATATCTGCCTACCCCAGGTCCTTTGGAAGGATTCAATAAGTGCATAAAAGTGTCAGATCCAGTCTAAATGTCTGGCTGATTGTGCAAAAAATAATTATATAATTATTATTATTTAATATTAAAACTGGCAGTGGTGGTCTCCATAATTATCTGTCAATTACAGAACTGTGATTCTTGGATGAATTCAATGTGAATGAAGGCCAACACCAGATAAAAAACTGGAAGCTGTGATTTCATTTTGTTGTGAATAATAATAAGACTGGCAGAATGAGGAAGAGGAGGTGGTGGTTTTGAGGCACATTTGTAAATAATTGCTAGAATTAGAACAGTGACACATTTCACTCTAATGAGAAGACTGTGTGGTTGCTCATTCACCTCTCCAAGTATTAGCTGTTGATAATCACCTTCAAATCCTTTGCACTCTCTGCTTCTTTTGATTCCTTATCTTGAAACAGAGTCTTTCAAAGGCTGTGACAGAGAACAAAATCTTTGTTCAAAATTTCAGTCTCCTGCCATGAAGTAAACCTATGTCAATCGTTCCCTTCATCCCTACTGATGTCAGATGCATACCAACTGGGAGGTATGAAGATAAATGCTATTGAACAATGTGATCATTGTAAAGCTTGAATTAGACTTAAAATTAATTTTATTGGACAATTATTTTTTACAGAGTAAAAGCAATACAAATTAAAAAAGGAAAGTAAGAAAATGTGATAAAGAAAAAAGAAAAGACAAAAAGGAAGGAAAAAAGATATAAATAAGCGGTTTCTGATTTTCTTTAGCAGTTATAAATGCATATATTTTGTATTCTCTCTATAGTTATATTGTGGGTCCCTTCTTCCCTTTCTAATTATCAAACCCCTAAGTCACAAATTCATTTTATTTTCAACAAAAAGTTAATAAAGACTTTCCAGTCACAACAAATGTAGTTGTTGTCTTTTCTCTAATCAGACAAGTTGAATTTGCCGTCTCAGCAAGTTCAGTCATCTTTACCAACCATTCCTCCAACTTGAATCATATGTTGGATGGGATTGTCTTTGTATGTGGAGGTCAATGCAATTGCCTTCTCCAACAGCCATACTTTTATACTTGCAGTATTTTCCTGATTAAACCTCCTGTCCTTAGAAATGAATTGATAAACTATTCTGGGTAGTTATTTGTATGTATGTATGCTGAGCTACTACATGATGAAGCAAGCTGAGGATTTAGAGATGAGGTTATAGAAAATAGAGTGAGGTATGTAATGAAGGTATATTTGGTTTTATTTTAAGAGTCTGTGATGAGATGTTCATGTTGCATATACTTGCTGGGGTTGAAAGATGAAGTTTCTTTTTCTTTTGTGGAGGTTCTGCAGCTTTTATATTTTAAGGAATTTTTTAAAAATATGTTTATTCATTTGATATAATTCTGAATTCTTAGTAAAATTATTTTTTAAAAAAGGACCTCTCAAACAAGGAAAAAAAAATCTCTGTAAAAAGTTCCAGAATAAAATGATGTAAAAAAGAATCCCTCTTCATTTCAAAGATGACAGCTTAATATTTCAGCATAGTATACATCCATTTTAACAGATATAATAACAAAGTATTATACCTTACAAATATTTGTGTTGGTATTGGAAAAATATAGACACCAAATCTGAAATAAGAAGGTTTCCATCTGTCTATTTTGATCAAGCTGTAATTTACCTTATCTAATCAGTTATGGTTGCAGCATTCTGTTCATTTTGAGCAATATATTTCCTTGAAGCAAATATGATTTATTTATGAATTGGTATCTATAGTCTTGCACTATGAGTGGGACATACCCAGGAATACCAGGTTGGATCAGTTTTTATGGGATTAACATTAGTATGAATTGGTCTTTGTATTTTAATTTCAATGAGTCTACTTTAAATATGATTTTCCCAGTGACTAAACAATCAATAAAATAAATAGCAACATTTACAGTTATGAAAAAAATGTATAAAAGCACTACAGACTCGCATGTACACATAATTTCTCTATATAGTATTTGAAATAACGGAACAAATCATTTGAGTTGACTGAGATGTCTTGCTTCATCATTCCACACAAAATGAAAAATAACCCCCTTTTCAGTTTAAAATCAAATAAGTATATTAAGCTTTTATACAGTGTATAATAAAAATAATATCAAAGAGTCAGTTGCTGCAGGAAATTGCCATAGAATATATCATAAATGCTTGTAAAAGCAATAATTGGCCATGGAATTGTGGCCACAGGCCAGAATAGCTAGAAGTGCAAAAATCATGCTTAAAGCTAATAGCAGATACCAAAGACTAGTGACAGGAGTTCTTCAGCTTGTGAATATCTCTTGGTCATCTGTTTGGTTGCTGTCAGAGATTGCAGACTGAGAGAGAGGGATGATAGGTCTGACAAAGAAAAAATGAACAAACTGGACGAGAGAGGAAAAAAACTAAAACACAATAGCTATGATACATATATAAGTGGACATGTGTGGATTATTGAGTAATATTTAAAGCCTATGTAAATTAGGAAGACGTGGCACACAGATTGATTTAATTGCATATATGGGAATGAGGATAGCCCACTTCTCTGTGTATCTTCATTACAGATGACAAGTGACAGAAATAAACCCTAAATCTGTGGGAGGAAGGAGGGGGGAAGTTAGGGTGAGATCTCTTGAAAGGAACAGGCAAGTATTTGAGTGACACATAGGTCTGTGGACACTCGGCCTCCTCTCTCCTCCTCCCCCCATCCCAAGCCAACCATCCTCCTGGCTTCTCCCTTCAAGTCAGCAAAAATACCTTCTCTCTGCAGAAGGCCATATGTGAGTTGGTGGATGAAGTGATGTCAGCGCTAGTCACCCAATGGGGGCCCATGGAGAATGTCCAAGGATCTGGTCCTCAGGCTGCCTCATAAGGATGTGTGCCAGCCTCAGAGTTTGGTTAAGGCTTCTGTACAAGGACGGGTCATCGGGCTTTCCCTCCATCGCTGGATACTGTGCTCCAAGGACCATGGTCTGCTGAGAAAGAGGAGGAACTCAACGGGGGCACGAGTGACACTCCATTGAACATACAGCAGGGAACAGCAGAAGCAGGCCAGGCCAGAAGAAGTGGGAAGCAGCTTTAAACACAACAAGGGGACAGTTGTGGTAGGGCAAAAATGGAAAGCGCCCATGCCAAAACAGCAGAAGAGTGCCTGGCTTACTTTGGAGTAAGTGAGCATACAGGCCTTTCTCCTGAGCAGGTGAAAAAGAATCTGGACAAATATGGACCCAATGGTGAGTGCTTTCTAAAATCACAACTCTTTTGGTACCCGTGTGGCCAGGTACCAGGATGCAACAAGGCAGGGGGATGGAGAACCAGAGAGCTGAAAGGATGTACAGAGCAAGGTAGAAATGAGAAGAAAGGAAAGCAAAGATAAGCAAGTTAGAGGTACACAGTGATGGACGTGGATTCTAAAATGTAAGGAAGAACAGAAACAATAAGCGTTGAAAGAGAAGGAATCAACATTTCTCAAAGAAAATGGTTATTGAAATATTGGAAAGCAGGAAGAAGGCAATAGAGATGGTCTAGTGAAGTTGGCCATGGAAGGTGAATAAGAATGAAGTAGAAGCAAAGCACCAGAGGGAACACTGAAGATTGTGAAGTTGGGAGGAGGTAGCCATGTTGGGGACAGGGCAGCTGCTGCTGCTTTGCTAAGAATAACTCACTAAATTCCCTTTGGTATGAACGAGATATCAAAATTGCTAATGGGCAACTTGTAGGAGCAGCCGGAAAGTAGAAACAAGGGAGATACTGATAGTACACAGCTAGTGAAATGAACTAGCTAGATGCTGGATAGATTTGAGAGGATATGTCTTTGAGGAACAAAATGTAATAATTTGTTGATTGTGATGATGTGTAAGTGGGTGGCAATGGAGAAATGAAGCTGCTTTTGTGAAAGATGGGCATAGTATGCTGCCAAATATGCAGATGATTGAGAGGACAGGATAATTTCTTAATTTTATAATGTCTTCCAAGTGTAAGAGGAGAGGTCAGAATTTCTGGACTCCTATGTAGGATAAAAGCAAGAATTTGATCAGATGGGATTGGAAATGTGTGGGTGTGCTATTTTGTAGTCCATGAACGAGTATGTAACTGCTCTAAATGACCCCAGGCTGCAGCTTCCTATTTCCTCGTGAAGCCCTACTGTCAGGGTTTTCTTACGTTCAGCCCAGTTCTACTGTGACTTAGGTCCAATGATTCACAAACCGAACTCAGTAAAAGGCTTATTCATTTCTGCAGGGTGTCCATATCCACCTCACAATCACTCTCTAAACACAAGCATGATCATCTATCTTTCTTTCTGTGGAGTTACTACCTTGATAATTATCTTTCAACTCCATACACGGAACCAACCCCTCTGTAAATCCAGAGTAGTTTAACTCGTATCCCCCCTCTGATGCCACCTTTGTATGACTACTCAGCAAAAGTCATACCAGTAATAACCCTAACCAGCTTTTCTTTCTCTTTTCCTTTCTTTTCCTCTCTCAACGTGTTGTCTCCAAATCCCAGAACTCCCAGCTGAAGAAGGTGAGTCCTAAGAAAGATCATACAGAAGTGTTTGGAAGTATGAGGAAAATCTCTCCTCCTTGAATTAGCAGTGGCTCAAATGACTTCTACAGATTATAAAACTGAGTTAGTGGCTATCACGCCTCCAGATGGGGCCTCAAACTTTCTATTTAGAAATAAAATCTCAGGTTAATCTGTGAATTGTCATGTGGTTTGTCCCAGCCATTTCCATCAGGTTCCATCATGAGGCATGGACTCAGAGCTCTTCTTTTGACCAACCAGATGCCATGTTCTGTCTCTACCAAGCCCTAAATTGTCTTATCCAGCTCTATGTTCTGATCTGCCAGGTGTCACGTAACATTCAGTTTCCCTTTCATGGTCCTTAGACTTAACTAAAAGCTTCCAAGAGACATATCCATGATAAAAGACAGCTTGGTTCTTTGAAATGCTGTTGGGCCCAAGAACGGAGCTGCTTGGTCAATAGGAGAAAAAAAAAATGATATTATTGGATGAGGCAATCAATCTTTTGGGAGATAAATCAACTGGAAAGAGGCAGGGAACAAAGATGGTTGTATACCCTGCCATTCCTCCAATTAATGGTTGCTGCGGAACTTTGTTAACATGTGCTTAGACTTTCATAGAAGATCGTGTCATTTTCCCAAGTGTACCTACCTACTAGAATTTGTTGAAAATTCTATTATGGATGTCTGCAAGCCCATTATCCCTTCATTTTTTCCTTAAAGCCCATTGCTTTCTTCTGGGGGGGATAAGCTTATTGTCCCCACCCCACCTCTGCAGTCAGTACCTCCTTTGAACCTTTCATTCCACCCTTTCTTGCTTATCAGGCAAAAGTATATGGGAGCTGGTGGTGGAACAATTTGAAGACTTGCTTGTGCGAATTCTCCTGCTCGCAGCCTGCATCTCATTCGTAAGTGACACTGGCCTTGTAACAGAGGGAACATGGGAAATCCACACAGGGCTGAAGAGGAGAGACAATCATTTGGGGGCAGAATGGGAAAGAAACTGTGTCTTAGGCACATGTTAGGAACATAACAACTTCCACTAAATTGGAATGGAAAGAACAGAGCTGCAATATACTGGATTGATTTGAGATAGATTAGTTAGTAATTAGCGCTCTCTGAGTTTGGTTATTTACTTGCAGATATAACATCATCAGTGCAAGGAAGTGTGGGGTTTGCCATCTGTTTATAGCTGCTCTGGGCAAGCTATTGTATATAAACAAGTATCAAGCCCTACACTCCCTTACACTGATGATGAAATGTCTACAAGCAAACAAAGTTCTGAGAGCACCAAGGATCCCACAGTTCAATCCTGAGCTACATATATTTTTTCTGTTAGTAATGAGTCCCAATGAATTAGTGACTTGGATGGGTGAGATAAAAATCACTGCAGTGCCATGTTTAACTACCTTCTTTCACCTTTAGTGGAAGGATTACCAGTGGAAGGCTTTATTTTAGTCAGGATGGTAAGGTAGGTAATACATATAAATGAAAACAATTGCATATGAGCATCTCAAATGTGTTTTTCCTCATCAATTATTATTCACATTTGGGATGGATCAGAGTACTTTGTTACTTTTTTTTAGAGCTAAAATTTGGTTTTCTTCTGCATAACCATTTAGGAAGCATGCTGGTTAGTGAGCTACCTTATCAATTCGGTAATCTCTTTCGACTTCTTCAGGCTAAAAGCAAGCACCACATATTATTTGTCCATTTTTAAATATTTCATGGTGATTTATTTAATGACATACTTCTCCTGAGAGAATAATGATATTCCAATCTGATTTAGCCCATCAGGATTCTTGCCCAGTTTTTTATTACATATTCACAAAACCACTTCCGTCTGTGCTCAGTTGCAGAAAAAGGTTTGTGCATCAGTTGTCTTCTAAATATGCTGCTTTTCTTTTTTTAATATATAATTTTATTAAAAAGTTTAAAAAGGAAGAGAAAAACTGGTACAAACTAAAAACTAATGCAAATTAATATAAAGTAAGAAGAAAAAGAAAAATCAGAAAAATGCTAAAAATTCAAAAAAGGAAAAGGAAAGAAAAGAAAGAAATGTTATAACTTTACAGAAGTTATAAGTATAATTATAAATTTACTTCTAACTCTATGGTTACAACATCACCTTTTTCTTTCTATAATTACCCTATATAATCATCAAGATCATAAATTATTTTTTTCTGTTTTATGCAAAAAGTCCATAAGGAATTTCCAGTTAGCAATAAACGCAAATATTGTCTTTTCCCTGATCAAATAATTCAATTTGGCCATCTCCAAATTCTTCATAGGCTTAAATGATAATTGTACTTCTACTATAATGAATAAATTCATTCAATCCAGAAAAAGAATATGGAGATCATTTGACCTGTATGTTCCTGTATGAAAATGAATGCTCTCAGGTTCGTAGTACCATAAGCTCCATGCCATTTCTCTAATACAGCAAACTTAAAGCAACAGAAGCTGAGGTTTTCCTTGTTTCAGTCCCCAGAGGTTCATCATACCTTCTTGTGCTGACTAATTTCTTGACACTTGAGATGCAACCGCCTCAGATTATGATCTTTCAGGAGCACATGGTCAGGCTCAGCAACAGGAGGCTTCAGAAAAGGTCATAATTTACAGCTTGGTTCTCATTTTTCCTGTAGTTCAACATTTCATTCTCAGACAGCCTAGGATGATTGGAGTCTTCTTGGTCAAGAAGGCAATCAACCAGACTGTTTAGTCCATTTCCTTATTTTCTTTCTTTTATGGAACTCTGTAGGACATTATTATGGGGTTTCTGACCATGGGAAAGAACAATCTACTTTGGGATTGTTTTATAAGAAAAATAGGATTGACAATATAAATATCTGATATCTGCAGACCCTTCTCACCCTGGTCATAATTTGTTTGAACCTCTTCTTTTGAACGGCACTGTAGGGTATTCCATACCAAAACAACCAGACATAGGGACAGTTTTACCCCTTGTCATCATTCATCTGAATACTTGACTCATGCTATATGACAGGATACAAAGTGCAAAAATAATTCTAAATTAACCCAGAAGCTCTGTGTATGCATACTTATCAATAGATTGTGGCTCTAATTCTACTTTATTATATTCCTTTTCTACTGGCTGCATATTTTGGATGCACATTTCACTGTTGAATACATAGTTTTGTTTATTTGTTTATGTCATTATTTTATTTACTGTTGTATTGCAAGTATACTGAGAGCTGTTGTACCAGAGCCAAATGCCTTGTGTGTCTAACAATGCTTGGCTAATAAAGTATATGAATCTGAAACAGAATTAAAATTACACTGGAAATTGCACTATCTGCATCATGGTGCATGGCTACAAGTTTCAAAATTCCTGTGGTTTGGGAAAGCTGCTATACAGATTGGGCTGAATTATTTTCTACCAGAAAATAATTGCAAAACACACTTCTGGGGATGTTCAGATGACACTAGAACAAGATGGATTATCTCTTTTGCACACACCTATGCTCTCTTCTGCAACTGATGAAGGATATACCTCTAGTGTTCTCCTTTCCTATGGTTGTCAAGTTTTACCCACCCAAAGTTTCATTAAATAGAAACTAATCTTGGAATATTCATACTTTTCACAAGAATATTTCTGATTTTTAGGATTGTGGTTATTTTGAATGAATGTAATAAGAAGCAGGTTTATTTAGAACTTTAAATGCTGAATTTGGAACTGCAAACAAAGAAAAGGTAGTTTGATAAAGTCTGTGGAGATAACTCTGAGAAATGTTCTCAGAGGACATCTTAATGATGATTATAATCTTATAACAAGTTTGTTCCCTCGCCCCCCATCCAAAAGCAGGGTGTGTATTTGTACCATGCTCTGTTCCTCTAACAGAAACCCTTTCATGCACAGCTGTCTCCAGCAGGGGGCAGCATGAAACTTTGTACAGATGCTTCATTCCACCGATGTACAACACATACCTTCCTGAAGCTTTGTTTACAAGCTGTGCAATTACATACTTGCACCTGTCTGCACAATTGTGCAGCATCCATGTATTTGCATACACATACACTGAGACCAGCAGCAGCTCTCTGTATTGATGCTATCAAGTTTCATGGACAGATATGCTTCCTTTTATACAGATGCAAACTGAAGGCTGGGTTCAGCTGAAAGAGAGATAAGATTAACCACCTTGTCTCTCTCTCTACTTCCTCTGCATGTCTGCATTTTACAGGTGCTCGCATGGTTTGAAGAAGGTGAGGAGACTGTCACTGCTTTTGTGGAACCATTTGTCATCCTACTGATCCTGATTGCCAACGCCATTGTTGGAGTATGGCAGGTAAATAAACTAATCATGCTTTGTTTCATTATGCTTTGGTGAATGGGCCACAATGGCTCACTGGTAGGTCAATGAGGTAATCCAGATTCCAAAGGAAAAGGTGATTTGAAACGTATGAATGCACATGTGTCTGTCAGCCCCTCCTTAAATAAAATGCCTCTTTTCCTGGGATTGCATAGAAAAAACCCAGAAAATCACAAGCCCAGGAAAAGGAACATCTTCTGTTACAAGTTACTTATGGGTGAAATATGTACCCTGTACACCCCAAATCTCTTTTGCTTCAAATCCAGATACCTAAAGGCTAATTCAAGGCACATGGTGGCATGAGCAGTTAAGATGCTAGGCTTGTCAGCTGAAAAGTTGGTGGCTTGAGTTCAGGACCCAAGCACTGGCATGTTAATGGGATGAATTGACACTGTCTTGTCAACCTAGCAGTTTGAAAGCATGTAAAAATTCAAGTAGATAAAACCTTCTGGAGGAAGATAACAGCATCTGTGCACCTTGGCGTATAGTCATGCCAGCCGCATGACCATGGAAGCCTCTTTGGACAAACTCTGGCTCTTCAGCTAGGAAACAGAGTTGAGCACTGCTCCCTAGAGTCAGCCTCGACTGGCAGGGAAACCTTTACTTTCACCTTTAAAGGCTAATCCAAGTATTGCTTTGGCATCAGGAGATTTAGGATTTAGTCCTCTCTCAAGTACAGAAGTTCCCAATTCTCTATGTCAACCAACCTATCTCATTAGGTTATTTTGTGAGGAAAATTAGGAGGGACATGCCATTTTGAGTTCCTGAATGAAAGGCGGAAGATAAATTTAGTAAATAAACCAGCAAACCATGCTTTAAAGCAGTATTTCTCGAACTTGGTAACTTTAAGATGTATGGATTTCAACTCACAAGGAACTGAAATCCACACATCTTAAAAGCTGCCAACTTTAAAGCCTAATGGGTAAGTTCACAAACCACACCAAACCAAAACCAAACAAACCACATTATGATTAATATGATGTGTGAATGCCCCTGTAGCATGTGAAGTGCCTCTCTGATGCTCATAAATTTTAAAAGTACTACAATTTGGCTTAATACATTTTGTCCTTCAGATGCACCTTATTATCTTAACGGATTATTACCGTGATGAGATCACTATACTCTTGGTCAATTTCTGAGAGCAGGAAAGTTCTTTAAGCAAGTGGCAGGATGTAAAAAATATCAAGGCTTAATGGAATAGGAGTTTAAGAAACCAGATCTGTGCCTGGGTCATCTGATGTCATATTTCTGCTTGCTTTCTTGCATTGAGGGGGCCCAGTAATAATTGAAAGCAACAACAGGGCATCTTAATTTTGAGTGGGCCCTTCTTCTTGCAGGAAAGAAATGCTGAGAATGCCATTGAGGCTCTAAAGGAGTATGAACCTGAAATGGGCAAGGTCTATCGATCTGACAGGAAAGCGGTGCAGAGAATAAAAGCCAAAGACATGGTTCCTGGTGACATTGCAGAGGTGGCAGGTAAGTGCTAGGTGGGGGGGAAAGCATTAAAGGTCATGGGGATTCCCCAGGGTGAAGAAGACTAAAATAGAGTGAGCAGCAGAGTCAATTTGGATACCACAAGTTCTCTTCCATAATCTTTAAATCCCTAAGTAGCTCATAGCTCAAGCTCCCAACTATTAGAAGTGAGGCCATTAAAGATGACGGATACCATTAGTAGTAACATTCAAAATGCTTAGATAATTCTGGAGATGGCTCAAGAAGACAGTATTCTCCTTGCTCCGTGATACCTATTTCTTGATGGACTAGGGTCAAGATCAGTTAAGTTGGAAGGGATATCCTAGAGTTCTCTTTTGCTTCCTTTTCTAGATAATATATATTCTCCAGAAAAGGATACTCTTGAGTCTCAGTAACATTCATCAACAACTATATTCCACTTTTAAGAGCAGTTATCAAGATTTTTGCCTCTGTTTTCTATCTAAAGATTTAAAAATGCTTCTGGGTTTGTTAAACTGAAGTAATTGTTGACATTGACATAGCATTTATGTACTGTATTGATTGCACAGTCTGTCTCAGCTTGAACAGTGTTGGACCAAAGACCAAATAGTGGTAAAGAAGCATTATTTTGTAATAATTGCAAAGAAGTTTAGAGTCAAGCAAGGATCACCCCTTTCTCATGTTGGGGAACTGTAGTCTGAATATGCAGCATAGAAAAGAACATTTTCTGTAGACTAAAGAAATGAAGGCCTTTACCACTTGCACCTAACCAGGACATAAAATTTCCTGATAATATTATTGGATTCTGATAATTTGGTCTTCATTTTGTCCCCAAAGCACACTTAATTGATCCTTAGCTATACTGGACTGAAGTAGTATTTAACTCTTCTTATGCTGTTCAAATATAATTTCTAGGTATGTCAAATCTCTTTGGTTTTGTTATTAATCATCTTTGATAGGAAATAAAATGATTATAATGACTCGAAACAGAGGAGTTTAGGCAGAATGAGGATTGGCAGTGTGAGCAGCAATTTTTGTGCTGGTTTAGTTGTCTGCAGATTTAAGGATTGGTGAGAGCAGATTAATCAGCCATGGGGAAAAGCCCTCAGTTAAAGTACAAAAGCTTCTATCACAAAAGAGGAGGTTGAATTAAGGTATAGTTTTCCCAGGGAAATATCAGAATTTATCAAACTAATAGGATGAATATTAACCAAGAATGAATTAGGGGAAGAAGCTGACCTTGTTTTGAATTTCCAGTATGTGAAAAAGAAGTGTTCTGAGAATGTCTATTTCTAAATGTTTGTTGTTAGAAAGTGGATTGACTGCCCACTCTAGTTTTTTTTCCCTGGGACTTGAATTTAATCCAGTGTTTTCTCCTCCTCCTCCTGTCTGCCTGCACACTTAGAAGTCTGCTTTTGCCAGTGACAAGGCTGAGAATCTCAATCCAGATGTGGCACCGACCTTTCCCCATTTTCCATACCCCTCCAGGAGGTACCCCCTTGGGTCACACTGGAGCTGCAATTTCCCACAAGTCAGGAAAAGAGTTGCTATATTTGTTTGGGTTAAATAGTTTTGCCTTCAGCCTCAAATCCACAGGAGGTTCTGGAGATGCTGCTTCAGCAAAATCTGAACAAGAACCGTCCATCATAGGGCTTGTTTACTTCTTGGGCTTGCCCTGTCTTGACCCTGGAATAGAGGCGAGAGGGGTGTTTTGGGAACAGACAGTCCCCATGGAGAGTGCTGGATGGAGGTGGAGCAATGAAAGCAGAGCCCTGAGGAATCCCCTTCAACTGCACTTATTGGATAACAGCTGTCCTCAGAGCTGGGCCAACAGCCAGATCATTCCCTCCTTCTCTCTAAATTAATTTAATTCAGAGATCATTTACTCTTTGGGCCAATTGCACAAGTGTTTCCAAAATATAGAGGGCAGCCACTCATCCATCCATCCATGCAGTCTCCCTCAAAAATATCTTGTATTCACTTGCTTGCTTTCCTTTTTTCATTCATTCACACAGAGAGGATTAGAGTGGTTACTTCTGTGCCCCTAGAAAAGAGAAACACTTCTTTCTTGCCAAAAGAAAGAGATGGGCTTTATATAAAATTCATATTCTCCTATTTATGTGTAGTGAATAGGACAAAAAATCTGGGAAAATGGTTTTTTATTCTTTTGAATCTATGTATTTAAGTGTAAATTTTGAAGGGGTTTATTAATTTAAATAGAATTCAAGATATCTTATTATTGCAACTGAAAAGGCAACATGCTGGCTGGTTTTGATGCTAACTTTTGGTGGGCGCAGTGGGCCTTATGGTTAAGATGCTGGGCTTGTTGGCCGGAAGGTCAGCAGCCCGAGTTTGAGACCCAGGCATTGCATAACAGGGTGAGCTGCTGTTATTTGCCCCAGCTCCTGCCAATCTATCAGTGCAAAAGCATGTAAAATACAAGTAGATAAATAGGTACTGCTTAA
>JANHZU010010884.1:237368-247850 GCA_032468055.1 Acrochordus granulatus | reverse complement strand
GTTGAGTCTTACTCTTGCTTTTTCCCCTTTTTTCTTTCTTCTCCTAGTCCCATTTCATGCAATGTACAGAGGATCACCCATCCTTTGAAGGCTTGGACTGTGAAATCTTTGAGTCTTCTGTCCCCATGACTATGGCTTTGTCTGTCCTGGTCACTATTGAGATGTGCAATGCGCTCAACAGGTAAAATGGAGGATGATGAAGGCCATGGCTTCATAGACATGGTACTGCCTTGGAGGTTTTTCACTAGCATTTCTCCCTGCTTTGTTCCCACTCCATGCAAATCTTATATTTTCTCTAACTTTCCAAATTGTGCAGATGATGGGGAAGGACAAATTAATGTTCTCTGTAAATATAATTCAAAGGAAAATAGGAATAATAGTATATTTAGCTTTAATTCAGTTCTTTAGAAATGTACAAAACCTCTATATCAAGTTAATTTAAATTTCATACAAAACATCAAATTGTAAAGGCAGTGTAATTTTTGCAACAGTGTAGGGAACCAAAGAATGATATATCAGAAGAATTGCATTATAAGTCAGCCACTTCTAATCTACGATGGACATGTCTTCACAATAGAAGGACAGCCTGCTGAAGCCTGCCAAGATTAATTAGCACAAAGGCAGTGCTTTTCTAGCTCTTGCAGCAGAATTATTGCCAAGCAGCAAAGACAAGGAATCCTTAATTTAAACCATCTACTTTTTTGCATAATTAATTCATGTTTTACTGTTCAGAAGAAAGGGCAAAGAACAATTGCCTACCATCACTGAATATCCCATTCTGATTACATGTTTCGTAGTGATACTGATGTTGGTTTAAATGATGTCTGAGATTAATTGAATTCTGGACCCAGATTGCAGTATTGTGTTCTTGCACTTCCACAATCCTCAAATGCATCCATTTGTAGGGCTGGGATTTTCCAAGCAGAGCTGAGATCGAGCTAACTAATTTTTTGCTCAAAGGAAAGTTGTTCAAATCTCATGCATCTAAAAATTGTTTAACTAGTCACTTTATATTTGCACTGACTGATTATTTAAGGCTCTCAATTTAAAAACACAATAGAAATCATCACTTTAATTTCCCATTTCTCTGCCCTATACAGCCTTTCAGAGAATCAGTCCTTGGTACGGATGCCCCCCTGGGTGAATGTCTGGCTTCTGGGATCCATCTGCCTTTCCATGTCTCTGCATTTTTTCATCCTTTATGTTGATCCCATGCCTGTAAGTAGTGACCACTTTTTTGATCTGTGAGGGTTGGGAAATGCTTTTGGATTCAAAAATAAAAAGCAGCCATCAAGTCTTCAGGGTAGAAATAAAGGAATACTTTTCTGGAACTCTTTAAAGCAACTGCATTGTTTTCTGGATCATGTGGCACCTAAAAAGGACATCTATGATCATGGGAAAACACCATCTCTTTTAGGGAGTAGCAAACGAGTGCTAGATTCATGTCTCTGCATAAATCTTTTTGCCTTCATATATGAGGCACGGCACAGCAGATGGCCAGAGGACTGCAGTCCCAGTTCCTGCTGAAATCTATAGAAATTAAGATTATGCAAATCCTTTGAGAAAAATACTTCAGAACATACAGCAATATGCATGAAGCACCTCTTTTCAAATTATTCAAACAGCTTATTTTTCCAGGCTTGTACAGCTGTTCCAGAAACTGTTTCTGGCTCATTCTTCATGTGCACGCATACATAGCCACCTTTGTTTGCTGGGGAAAATAACAAGTGAAGCAGTTATTGCATGCACACTCACATGAAAACATCTAAGAGTAGCCTCTGACAACATCAGAGTAAGCCTAGAAGAAAGCAGCTTCTTTAACAGCTTGGAAAGAGATGCTTCCAGTGTTCTCCTGTTCATCCCAGCATATTTCTTTCAGATGATTTGTATTTTCCTACTTCCTTGAAGTAACAAATCCCATTTGTTTGAGTAAAACCTAAATCCAATCTTTAATCAGGATTCAACCAATTATATCCCATTTTAACCTATGATTTAAATAATTTTAGTACATACTTTGACTATGAGTGGAAAGGTAGAAGAAAATATATAGTCCTCCATTGACTTCTCCATTGTTTATTTCTTTATTTGTTCAATTTCTATAGTCATCCAACTCAACCAAGAGACTCTGGGTGGCTTACAGTTCTAAAATTATAAAACAAAACAGTAAAAAACAATAAAACAGCAAACACATCTGTTCTTATGCTTTCCAGATGATCTTCAAACTGACACACTTGGATTTGTACCACTGGCTCATGGTATTGAAGATGTCCTTGCCCGTCATTTTTCTGGATGAATGTCTCAAATTCGTTGCTCGGAACTATCTGGAGCGTAAGCCTCCCTAACCTATCTTATCTTCCCAGTCCTTTGCCTTTTCCTTTTTACTGGAATCAGATTTCCCTGATGTAATCCATAAAAAAAATCATCAAGTTGGAGAAAATAAGAAAAGGGATGTCCCCTCCCTTCTGATCTTCCCATTTGTAATTATCTCCTGCCTTCCTCTGATATTTCCTCTGATAGTCTGTAATTCCCATCCCATTCAGTGCTGCTCACCTTTAGATATAGGATTTGGTCAGTTGGGTTCCTTCCAAGTGAAGTCCTTGGAGCTCATTCAGATGCAAGAGCATTTGTTATCAGTTTCAAGGGGTTTGAATTTGATAAACACAATATTCCTTTTGCCAAGCTGTGGAATTGTCCCTAGATCCTTGATTTCACTTTTCAGAGGATAAAGTAGGTACTGTTGGACCAGAGGAAGCATAAAGGTAGATGGAAACAGTCTGGGAATTCTTGGTAAAGAGATGTAGCAAAAAAGAGAGAAAAAAATAGTTTGCATACATATCCAGTATTCTAAAGAGTTCTCTGTCCTTTATGGGTTGCTAATCATTCATTCATCTATTTTACCTACTCATTCCATGCAGACTAATAATATTTTCCTCTCCTTGTGAACTTCCTTTCTAATCTCTATTATCTCTGTCTTCTTTTATCCTTTCCCTCCTGTAGCATAAACTCCTTCCCCCTCTATTCTCCTGTATCCTGACTTCCAGGTATCTTGCTGTACAATCCTTGATCGCATGCCTTGTTTGTTCTCTGGCAACCTCCTCATATTGTGTCTGTTCATCTATGCAGGGCAATAGGCAATATCTGTTGGGAGTTGGGGAAAATGTCCCCTTTTTGCTTGGACAGTCTGTTTGCTGCAGCTGAAATTGTCCAGGAAACTAGGACCCAGCCAAATCAGGGAAGAAGGCCCTCTTCATAGGGCAAGAGACAGAACATTCTTCCTTGAAAGAGAATTATTTCAAGAGTATCATTTCTTCACATAATGTTTTGTTGATAGTAATCTGATCTGTGCAAAGTTACATATTATAGAAATTCAACTTCCTTCTGAAATGCAGGAACAGTTAAGCTTAAATTCAGTGAAGAGCAATTGTAAATGTTATGTTTTAAATACCCACAGATCAGACTGAATTTCCTAGGGAATTCACATTTAACATTTTTAACATGATGGAATTAACACATCTGCCAAGGATTCTTTGTATATCTGCCTAAAAAGCCTCAAATATTGCAAAGAATCTAGAACTATGTTTAATCCACTGATCTTCACAGAATAGGCTGGAGTAAGGTTTAACTGTGATGACCAATCAGTGGCTTTATAGTGAACATATGTAAGGTGAATGTAGGATTAATCAGTGTATCCTTGTTCATTTCTTCCTTCGCCTTCTGTTTCATCCCTGACAAAGCATCTAGACAAAATATTGAATGAAAATGGATTAATGATGATGAGTGAAGGAGGAGGAAAAATACAATACTGCCTGCTTCCTGTCTCCATAGACTGAAAGTCCATAAATTGTAGTTTGATTCCTGTGCCAAGATACACAAATATGCAAAATTACAATTCCAAACATTTCTTAGTAGACTGTTGAACCAATGTATATGTAGAGTTGCTATAGAAAATAGGGAAGATAACTTTGACAGAGGTATACAAGATTTGTTTCAAGGGCAACAAGGGGTGAAACATATTTTAAGTTCACAAAAGACATACTCAGAGACCACTTCTCTTTGTGGCTTAGACCATTTCTAATTCACTGAACTATAAGAAAAGGAAGTACAACACAATCAGATTTGCAAGATTGATATTAGCCCTACTAGGTAAACTAGACCAAGAAATCAACTCCATAGGAAGGAAAAAATACCTTTACTGGGTTTGACTATAATAACAGAATCTTGCAGATCTGATTGTGTTACATCTTCTCCTATTTTTTATAGTTCAGTAAATTAGGAAGATGTCTGAGCCGCTTCCAATATCTGTTTACTGTGGACTTCTTTCACACGCACCTCAAGCACGCTGGTGATGGATCTTGTATATTTCTATCAAAATCTTACTCTCTACAGTTTTATATGAAAAACAGGTAAATGAGAAAAAGGAGCATTTTTTAACATTAAAACCGACCCCCATATTAAATGGCCATCAACATCTCTTATGACTTCTGCAGTTCTTTCTGCAGAGGAAGCTCAGGGTAGGCGAGTTAACTTTCGGAGTATCTGCCTGAGTTTACTGATCCTCCCTTTGAAAAACTTCTTAGAAATTTATAAAGAATCCCTGGGTTGTTTAGAATATAGTTTTGAAACACTGAATAATTCATGGAGTCCTTTTTTTAAAAAAGATGAAATAACTTTCATCATAAACAATTTTTCAAATATCTTTTGGATTTTGTGAATCCTAGCTACCACATTCTAAATAGCACTTCAGTTAGTTGGATTCTTTCTTACATTATACTTTTTTTGTACATTTTTGGTCTTGGTGTCCTTTTAAATATGACTTTTCTGACATCACTGTGTTTGACTCAGTGAGAACATAGACTTGGATTTACCTTTGTTTGCACAGAAGTCTTTTCTGCTTTTCATGGCCTTCCTGACTGTGCCTAGCTGCCTTTATTGCCCTTGCGTCATGCTTAGGCAAATGTCTTATTTAAGTTATTGCTTGGTCCCACATTCGCTGTCAGCGTAGGGGAGGGATGCTCCTTCTGTGGGCCTGCAGCTTTTGGTGTTATCAGTTTCTTCTTAAGAGTTGGGTGAGGATGCTTGGGTAAAGCTGTGGAGAAAGAATGATGTTTTGGGTTGGGTGAAATTTTGTGCATTGAGGTTAGCTTGCATGAAACAAGGGCAGTGAACATCCTGAGGTCTGCTGATTTTTCTCTAAGGCTCCAGTACTACACATGTTTCCCAGGAAGGAGGTTCCACCCAGTATATAAAATTAGCTCTTAATCAGTGGACCTATTCAGTATCTAATGATAGTGTAATGTTATCTCTCTCTATATATATACAAGTAAAAGTCCTATAACCTTTCACTGGGTGAAATGGTGCATCAACAACAATTTTTGAACCAAGGTACTTCAAATGGACTAACTTACAGAATGTGTCCAAAATTCGGGAACCCTGACTGCTGTGGAACTGGAATTTGGCAAATTTTATAAAACATTTTATGACAAACATTATCATAAAACAGTTAATGACATAATACAAAATGTCATAAACATTTCCTGTGCTGATGTTTGACTGCTATACAGTTCAACATGGGCTACTTTCAAGGCAGATACATTTCTGAATGTATCCCCAACTTTTCCAGGGAAGGCACTATATTAGAAGTTCTGTCATTGTTGAGGAATCTGGTAAGAAAATATCTATGAAATGATGACCCAAGGGGTCATGGATTGTCTTGGAATAATAATCTTGAAGGAAGATATTATGAGGGTTCCCAATACTGCATTTCACCCATTATGCAGAACAATGTAGTGGGTGATAGGATGGTAGGAAATAGTGGATTCATTTCAGCTCACCGATTCCCCACTCTCTCACCTTCAAATACCACCCATATCCAGCATGTTAAAAATGTGTTCCCCTAGTTGGGCTCCTGCCTCCTTGAAAATGTGAGCCAATGTGGGGAAGAAAATTGGACTCCTGGGATGGAAGGGGATATCGAGTGAAAGTGGAGGATACTAGAGGGGTTAAACATCCCTTCCTGCTGCATTCTCCATTTTCTCAGCAAATTTGGAATTGGGATCACAACTTTGTTGACATGATATCAAACTTGGTCCCTCCTTTGGTAATTTGCATCTAGTTTGGCATGATCTCCATCCATCCTTCCATACATATATACACACATAACATCCCATTTCTATACCCCCACAATCAGAATCAGCAATATTCAGCATAATCCAAGATAAAATACCATGGTATTTATTTAAATAATTAGCAAAATTTAAGTCAACATTACTACTGGAACAATATATTTTGAAAAATGGTCGATATGATAACATATGGATCTCACATCTAAGAAAAGCTATTCTATAATTTGTCTCATTTTCTAAACAAAACTTTGGGGCACTGGACACTGCATTATAGAATTTTTTTAGGAGCCTCTCTGATTCTAAGACAGCCCACAGGCCATTTTAATCCAACTTGGCATCTTCTAGTGAGGTGTCTACAATATTTCAACCTGTTTAATAAAAACATTTACTATATTCCAGGACAGCAAACATCAGAAATACAAGATGTTAAGTATATTGCAGAACAGTGAAAAAATATATAGAAAAAAGAGAATTAAAAACATTCAGAAGGCAAAAAGAGTTCTCAAAAATATTGGGAGGGGAAAATATTCTGGATGTATTTACCAGGTACATGTATCTAAAGAAGGAATTCATAAATGGAGACACTGTGCTTAAAAAAAATATCCTCAACAAATATCAAGGAGTACACATACTTGACAGGGTTGATTGTGATTATTGGAAGAGGAAGAAAGCTCAAAGTAATGGAGTGGTATGCCTTCTCCAATCGGAAAATGTGGGCTTTTCCATCAGGGTGTAGCAGATCTGGCTGCTAGAAGTCTATCTTATAATCAGTTAAAAGCACAAATGCCTACAAGTGGTAGAAAAGGGCAGAAGAACAATTATCAGCTATTTGCTCTAGAATGTGTGCCATTTGCTTTTGGATTTCTGGCCAGGAAGAAAAGTTAGGAGAGCTTCATTAATCCTCCTACATCCAACCCAATTGCAAACTGACTTTTGCAAGAATTAGTTCTTCTTACTTGAAGTGTGGAATCTTGATTTCTTCATTCTCTTCCCTTTATTCTTTATTTTCTTTTCTTCCTTCCTTTTTACAGAAAATTTAGAAGGAAAGAAGTGAAAAATTGAGTCATCATGGAAATAACCTCGTCGCCCCCAACCGTCAAGATCTGCCCACTGCCCAAATCCCACTGTCTTGTCTTCTACCCCATCTCTGCTTCTGTGCCCCTCTGTTATTTAATAGTGTCTTTCTTCCCCCTTAATCCCTCTGCTAGTGGGATTGCTAGTGTGGGCCACAATGCTGGCATTTGCTGTGCCATGTTCCCTGCCAGCTGCTTCTCGACCCAACCCACAAACCTCACCAACTACTTGGCTTCTGTACATTTTGAGCCACCTGCTTGTCCTTGCCTTTGCGCGCATGCGCGCACACACACAGAGACACTGTCCCAAATGCTTTCCGCATTAGTGACCACACTATGTTCATTCCCCCTTCTTCTCATGACTAGAACCCACCTCAAGGCAAAAGATGGATTTTTTAATGCACACATAAACAGAAGGAAACATTTTGTTAGGAAAAACAAATGAAACTCCTCAACTTGAAGGAAATTAAGAGATTCTTCTAGCTGCTTATTTATTGATAATTAAAGAATAAACTCTTAACTGGATTAAAGGTTTCTGGCTTTTCTCTTATTGTTGTGATCCACTGGAGGTATGGACAGAGGCTGAGTCTCTTCTAATAAAGTATGTACGGAATAGCGAATCTGAAACTGGCTGGTATCACATTTCAAGTACTGTAATCATAATTTATTTAATATGACATACTGGATAAAACAGAATTAACTGAGCTTGCACAAAACTCTGTCAACTACGCACACTTTGGGAACCCTCTAAATATCTCAATTTCATAAACTATCAAGTTTACAACAGTCATTATGGTCTAACTGCCAAAATTCTCAGCAATGGCTGTGCTCATCAGAAAATTCTTGGACTTGAAGTCCAAATCTAAGGAAACTGTCAACTTGGAAAATTCTGAACTAGAGGGTGTTCAGGTTAGGGAAAATAGCAATGTTAAATCAGAAAATCACATGTTTTCACTATGGTTTGATTCTCATTTTGAAAGGAATATAACCTTTTAATCCCCCCAAAGTTGATCAAACTGCTGAAAAAAAAACAAGAAATTGCCACTTTACCTCTTCCTGAATAAAGATCAGAAAGAGGGATTTCTCTGGAGGAGAGCAACTGATGGCATTGCCAAATTGGCTCTTCCTCCCATGCAAAAAAATAAAATAAAGCTGCTAATTGCTTATCTGTATGAGACAGACTGAAACTATCATACTCAGAATATGCAAATACAGTGTATTTGGAAGAAATAAATTTGTTCTGCCAGCAGCAAAACATATTTGGGGTATTTCCAGATACAAAATTCTTAGCACTATCACTCAAGAAGTATTTCTTATTCCCCTTTTTCCTTTTTTTGCAAAAACAGAAGTAACAGTGAGAGGCTTTTAAAGTCCAAATAAGAACATGTGTTCTTGTGAGCGAGGAGCATGATCCAATACTGTATATGCTTTATACACAAGCAGGTCAATAGAATCACAAATGGAATGATTGATGCTACATAATGCAGAATACCTGTAGTGGACAACTTCAGTCTAAACATCACAACTGCAAAATCAACAAAGGAATTTTTTAGCATGAACTCTTCTGGTTGGGGAAGAGGAAGTAGCTCTCTAATTCATTTGAAAAACACTAGAGCAAACCTCAGCTAAAATAAGGATGGGGGATTCAAAAAGGCCAGGTCTAGGCATCCATAGGTGATGGTGGTGGGGTCTTGTGATGACACACACCTTGGAATACAAATTTTTCTTCTAATACAATGTACATGTGCAGGATGTGATGCAAGTATAAAAGGATGATGCTTGTGGGTGACCTCAGAAAGCGCATTTGGTGACGTGATGGTTAGGAATCACATCTATCTATGGAAAGGACTGTTAGGTTTCCTGCCTAGTGTAACCTTGATGTGGCTGCCTATTTTGTAGCTCAGTTAAATCTTGGGTTGAAATATCCTGTGTCATGGTTAGTTTCAGCATCAGTTGCTGGCTGTTAGGGCTCTTCTTCAGCTGTAAAACATTTTGGTAAGCCACAACAATACTTCCCACCATAGGGTGACTGATTAACATTTCCAGCATGCTTGCAAAAATGCAATGAATGTACCGTGCCAAAGGAATCTGATCTTTTCTCCTGAATGAAATAAATGAGTTTGGCATGAGTCTGGTTGCCTTGCAAATCTGCATTATCAGCTTACAGTTCAGGAAAATTGACAAAATTCTGTTTTACAAATTGGGATACTGAAGACTGTCCTCCCATTGGCTGGAACACCTACCAATATCTGCAGTTTTTCTTCCAGCAGCTGCTAGGTCTTGTAAGGTTGTAATGACCCTATCCAGTAATCCTCGCCTTAAGATGACAATTGGGACCGGAATTTCCATAGCTAAAGAAAGCAATTGTTAAGTGACTTGCACCCAATTTTACAATCTTTTTGCTACACTTGTTAAGCAAATCAGTAAAATTGTTAAGTAAATTATGTGGTCATTAAGCAAATCCAAGTTCCCCATTGACTTTGCTTGTCTGAAGTTGGCTGGGAAGGTTGCAAATAGCAATCACATGACCCCAGGACACTGCAACCATCATAAATACATGCTGGTTGCCAAGCACCTGAATTTTGATCACATGACCATGAGGATACTATGGCAGTCAAAAGTGTGAGGATAGGTCATAAGTAACTTTTTTCATTGTTGTAACTTCAAATGGTTGTAAGTCGAGGACTACCTGCATCAGTCCTCATTAAAAGGGAAAATGGGGAGGAATTTGTGGCAAATTTCTTATTATTGAAAACCAGCAAGGAACTGTCAGCACACTAATTGTACTGTTTTCCCATAATGATTGGCTAGAGCAGGATTCTCCAAAGTGGTCAATATTGGCCCACAAAGGTTATGTCTATTGTTGTTATTCATAGTACAATTAGTTGTTATTCATAGTACTATAAGTAGTATTTATTAAATTATTTTCATATGATAAATGTTTGGGGGTTGATGAACAACCTCAAAGTTCATGAAAGGATCGATGAGCTGAAGATTTTGGAGATCCCTCGACTATAGAAAACCTCAGTGAGCTTATTCTGTAAGTATAGGGATCATTTTAATAAATCTTTATGAGTTCTCAGCATCCTGGTGTTTTTCCTAATGTTCATCTTTTGAGTATCCAACTCACAACTGCACCAGCCAATAATATATGCACACGTACCAGTAACAAGGATTTCTGTACAACTATCTTATGTCACTGCACTCCCCCATATTTTCTATCTATCTATCTATCTATCTATCTATCTATCTATCTATCTATCTATCTATCTATCTATCTATCTATC
>JANHZU010010884.1:213620-224236 GCA_032468055.1 Acrochordus granulatus | reverse complement strand
TTTGGATAAAAGGTGAAATGTCTTCTACTTGAGAAAAATCCAGTCCAGATGCCTGTTTTTTAAACTTTGTTGCGATAAAAAAAGATTAAGAAAAAAAATAATGACTTCTAAATTTTTTCAGTACAGTAGAATATCTTTTACCATTGTTTTCAAATCCAACATGGAGCAATGGTCAGAGAACTGATAGCAGATGGGGGTCTTCAACTGCCCACCACTGGCCCCAAAGGAGATGCCTCCCCTACCTTTCCTCTTCCTCTTCCCCTCCCCCTTTGCTTTTTGGACAGAGAAAACTCCTGTTCTTCATACTAAGTTAGAAGAGGGATTAGAAGTGCGGTCAGCAAATCTTTAACCTAGTATACTTTTCTGCCATCACATGTTCTGAAAGATACCGTCTTCTTGCTGCTGTGTTTGGAAGCAGTTTGCATTGACAGCTAGATCATGAATGAGACAGGAACATTCATTCTTCAGGAGATGAGGAAAAATGAAACTGGAAGAGCTAATTTAGACTGCCTCTGCTTGAGGATATGATATGTCCTTTTAAAATGATCAATCAGGCATTTGTTATGCCATGGTAAGCAGAATGGGCAGATGAGCAATTGGAGTTCCTCAAAGAGAAATCAAACTGATCTGAGCAGGAATCCATATTTCATCTACGATCCATTCTGCTACTTTAATACTAAGTATTAATACTAAGCTAGGATGCCCTTTTTTCCTGAATTCTGTGCATTACATCCATCTGCCTGCAGCTTTCCATATGATCCAACTGGACCAAGAATTCTGGAGAATCTGAAATTTATTTAGCCTCTTCATGAATTCTGAGTGGTCCTAAAAAGGGTAGTGCCTATATATAAATCCTGGAACATTCTTATAAAAAACGAGGCATTTTTCTCATGAGCAATAAAAAGGTTATTTTCCATAAATATTTGGTTAGATTCTTCTTAATGCTCCAGTTGCAGGTGGGATTAATATAGTAAGAAGCAAATGCCAAGTCTATCTTATTTATTATATTTATATGTTGCCGATCTCAGGGGTAACTCTAGGCGGCTCACAATTTATATAAAGAAAATACAATTAAATAAAATAGCAAGATGAAAGGAGGGGATTAAGAAGTGCATGTGGAGAGGTCGAATTGATGATCCAACAACCACCTCCATGATGACAAACCCCCAATGAAGCATCTTGCTGAGCCAGGTCTCCAGCCTCTTTCTGAAGGCCAAAAGGGAGGAAGCAGACTTCACCTTGGGGTCAATGATGTTCCACTGGACAGGAGTCATGGCAGAAAAGGCTCTTCTCCTGGACAGCTGAAATTCCTTAACTGACGGGGTCCGTAGCAAACCTCTTCTGCCGGCATTTTGAAAAGTCTTAAGGCATCTTGAAAAGTTACAATTGTCTTAATGGCACAAGAGGATGCATCTTCAAATGATTATGCATCTCATACCTCTATTTATCATTAAGATGTTCCTTCTTTGGAAAACATCACATGTTGACACAATGTGCTTTTTGTCTCTTAAGTCACAGAGCAAATGGATGCCTTCTCCTATGAAAATGTGCTGCCAGATAAGGGTGTACAACGTGGCCAAAGGTTACTGCTGAAAGGAAAAATCTTGCCCAATACCCTCAAGATGGAAGGTAGGATTCAGATAGGCAGGGCATAGAAATAGGTACTCTGTATGCAATTTGTGACAGGGAAAGTGCCAATAGTAAAACTGGTGTAAACAGCAGAGACTGAATAAGACTGGAGTAATGATGAAAGCAAATAATATTATATGATTGGGTAAGGTGCCATTTTAAACATCACATCCTCTCTACACCACTAAAGTACTTTTAAAGATATGGCTTTGAGCCTTCTTGTGGTATAGTTTTAGATCTGAGCCAGTGGCACAAACACGTGGCAGGAATTTCCAGTTCAAGAAAACTGAAAATGTAAAGATGCTTTCAGAGATGAGGTTGACAGCGAGAGAGTTCAGATACCATTAAGTAGGCAGAAGAAGATGTATTTTTATAGTACAATCCACCAAAATGGCTTTGTAACTCACAGTACAACTCACATGAACAAGGACCATATAAGTCTAATTTATGTTGTTTAAACAAATTCTAAATGTCCTCAAGCGTTTCTTTATGAGTTTCCTGTTATTGCAAAACAACACTGCAGTCAGGGTCACTTGTGACAAGTAAGACTTCTTTAAATGAAGGCAGGATGAAAAAAAAATGAGCACAGGAAATGGGTAATGTTTAAAGACAAGAAAAGAGGCCCTCCACCTTTTAATGTGGGGCACTTCCCTTTGCCATTCATCACAACAAACAACAAGACTTTGTACACTCTGGGAAATCAGCAATATCAGTCTTAGTTTCTCAATCATGTTTTGATGTTTGACTGTGTTCTTTGTAACATAGGGTTCTTCAAGAATCTGATGGAATCTTATGAGAGACTAATGGCAAATACCAGACCATATTTATGCTCATGATGACTCTCTCTCTCTCTCTTTCCCACACACACATACAGAGGGTGACCATTTTGTAGATCAGTCTCCTCCTCCTCCTCTTCCTCTTCCTCCTCCTCCTCCTGCAGGTTGACAAAGTTTAACCCTCCCCCAATAATCACTCACAGCAACAGCAATCTAGAAGAAGTACAGAATGTCCCCATGCTTGTACACCAATGGTGTTAATAGTATACTTCATGCAACAGGCTGCCTCAGCTACCTGTCTTCAGAACAGAGGCCCTGAATTGGCAACATTCATATTTGGGCAATCATTTGACACAAGGAACCACAGATGAGGGTGGAGGTAGAGGAAGAAAATATCTTTAACTCCTCCCCGTTTTGCATGATTAGACAATAAAGTATTTCACTATGAGTGACTTGCAGCATTTTCTAGAGATGTCTAATCATTGTGCAAAACTAACAATAAGGACAGACTTTATATCACTTTAGTTGTTTTATTTTACAGTACAACTTCTCAGGAGGTTCCATGACTGCCCACTAGCAGATAAGCTGTTTTTTCAGTCATATAGAACAATGTTTCTCAACCTTGGGAACTTTAAGAAGTGTGGATTTCAATTCCTAGAATTAGAACTGAATGCTCGTTGGGGAATTCTGGGAATTGAAATCCACACCTCTTAAACTTCCCAAGGTTGAGAAACTGACAGAGAATGGTTCTTTAATGTGAAAGAGCATTTAATAACATTCTTTCCTTACTTTAGTTCAAAGTGGTGTAAACCCAGAGGCAAAAAAAAATTGTAAAATCAGGTGCAATCATATGATATCTCACTTAACAACCACACTGCTTAATAATAAATTTTCCAGTCCCTACTGTGGTCATAAATCAAGGACTAGCTATAGTATCATGCAGTCCATTCTTAGTGTAGAGGGCCAGCATTCTCATCTTTAGCAATCATGGCCCACTATATAATTGTAATGAATCAACTAGTGTGATACACAAATAATAAAAGCATTTGTGATTGAGAGATGTTTCTGACAGCTGCTAGGATTAGCCCTTTCCCACTGTTGCCTTTGTTGCCTGCTTTGTGCAAGCTTGATAGGTGTCCCCCTGCAAATGACCCAGGGAGACATGACTTGGGTTCTGAGAAACCTTGCCGAGAATCAATCTGAGAATGCCAGTCGAAGAATTGTGCATAACCCTTTCTTTCTTTTCTTCTCACCAGATGAAGAAGAATATGAATGCCCTGACAGTGAAACTGAGCTCAAGTCAGATGGTAAAATGAGTCAAATGGGAGGAGGCAGCATAAGGTGGGGAAGGAAATTATAGGACAATAGCTGGTTCCCAAACCACCAAATGTTCCACAGTCAACTGAGAGCTCAATCCTTTAACTGAGAGATTAACCCATTTGAGAGAGATGGTGCTGGATGTGAGGAAAGTTTGATGTTTCTAGGTTGGATTGGATGGATTTACTTGCTGCATTCATCATAATATGATTTCATTGTTTGAGACAATGCCCAAATTGGTCAAGGAATAAGCCATTATTTGCTTTATGTTACTAAAGACCATGAATCTTACTATGCTGCAAGCTTTTTAATTGCAGTGATGGTTGGCATCACTTGGTAAGGTAGCCAAGTGATGCACTTTACTAAGAAACTGAATTCATTATCTCATCATTAAAATATACGCAGCTACCAGTAAAACCAGAAAACAGAAGAAGCCACAGCTCTTGATCAAGCTTTAAATCAGGGTAACTTATAGGATTTTAGTAGGATGTGAAAATTTTGGGTGGAGGGTAAAGTGGGTTGGATTAATCTTCTGAATTCTGTTTGGTTTGGCTTTAGATGATGAAAATTATGAAAATACTCAAGAAGTGGAACAAGCAGATGTGGTTTTGAGTGGTAAACTGATTTCTCTTATAAGCTTTGCTTTCTTACTGTCAGTGCATAAGACTGCTTCATTGATTTCCCACATTTTGTGAAGTAAGAGGATGGTCTTCTCAGGAAAATCTGCAGAACGTTTTTAATAAGTCAAGAAGATGGCCATGATGATCAGGGTGCGGTTGTCCTTCTTGACTTGTTTGACTAACCAATACAGATTCCCTTGGACTCTCTTTCTGCAGCAGCAGAACAAGTTACCTGGGAAGATGCAAACCCCTCTTTGTTTTATGAGGAGAAAACTTATTTTTAAGAGTAGCTTAAAATCAAATTCTGAAGGAGGATACTAAACATTAAATTGTGTGCATAGGAGAGGGGGGATTCTAAATTCCATTCAGGTTCTCCTTGACTTAAAACCATTCATTGAGCAACCATTCAAAGTTGCAGCAGCACTGAAAACAGTGACTTACAACCAGTTTTCCTCACACTTACAACGACTGCAGGATTCTCACAGTCACATGATCACAATCCAGACGCTTGGCAACCAGCATGTATTTCTGATAGTTGCAATGTCTCAGCATTGCTCCAAGTGCAGGGCAGCCTCCTTGGCTCGCCTCTCCTGCTTGCTCTATTCAGATGAGGAGAATAGTATTTTCTGGCTGTCATTTGCAACCTTCCCAACTGGTTTCAAGCAAAGTCAATGGGGGAAGCCAGATTCATTTAACAACCACATAATTCACTTAACAACTTTAGTGATTCAATTAATGGTTGCGGCAGAAAAGGTTGTAAAATCAGATGTGACTCGCCAAACAAATGTCATGCTTAGCAACAGAAATTCTGGTCCTGACTGTGGTCAAAAGTTGCAGACTATCTGTATACCAAATTCCCACAGAACAATACTAATACTCTCCACAACATGCACTCAAGAGTATTGAAAATCACAGATTTCTCATTCAATGACAAGTGCAGATTCTTTATGTTACTAAAGACCATGAATCTTACTATGCTGCCATAGATTTTATCAGGAAAATATTCCTTTATGTTATTAAAGATACCAGCCTTTGAATCTCTAACTTCTTCTACATGCCTTCAACCCATTTACCTAAAATACTATTCTCCTCATCTGAATAGAGCAAGCAGGAGAGGGGAGCCAAGCAGGCTACCCTGCACTTGGTGCAATGCTGAGACTCAATGATGGATTCAGACCCACACATTGGAAAACACTGACTTGGAAAAATGGATTAAAAATGGATTCCAGTCAGAGAGCACTAGTGGGGGAGTCCCAGTGCCAGGCAAACTGAAACCCCACTGAAATCTGAGGGCAGGTACTAAGAGAAGGCTACATTTCAGGATGAGGTAGCCATATTTACATTTTTCAAAGGATGATCAGCAAAGGGAAGAAGATAAATCTGCATTAGTGTCTACCAATTCAGGTGGCATCATTGCTTTAGATATAGTACATACACTATCAATGCAAGTACAAATGAATGTACAGTGTAAGAGTATAATATACTGCATATTACATATTGTGTACACTACGGGTGTCCAACCTTGGCAACTTTAAGATGTGTAGACTTCAACTCCCAGAATTCATCAGCCAGCTATAGGTTTACACTGAAGATTTATAAATAAATGGTATGCAAAGGTGGAGCAAAAGGATCGCTCTTCTGAATTATACAAGGAATGAAATCTATTTCAAATTAAAGATTCCTTATGCAGATAACCCCTCTGAATCCTGCTATGCTGCCTCATTGCAACAGGTGGATGGGAGGATGAACAAATTATGCCCAAACTGTAGGCCAATTCTCATTCAAAAAACAAAGGCCATGTTCCAAGTATTATTGGAGATTTTGGACATGTTATGTGAAGCCCATGAAAAATCCTTAATGTTCAGAAAGATAGAAAGAAAGAGGACAACCAGCAGATGGATGATCAGAGGATGACCATATGGATGGACTTTGTGACAGCAATGATGGTTGCCCTATTAGGAGACTTGAAGGGCTAGATTGAAGAGAGGTTATCCTGAAGAAGATCTGTCTATGGTAACTAATAGTTTATACCAACTTGATGACACTTAATTGATCAAAAAAATCTGCATACCGGAGATTTGTGAATCTGAAACTGGTACCACCTTTAGTGAGCTTCTGATATCAAGGGTTTCCAGCCACCTTGGAGAGAAAAGTTTATTAATGTCACAGGTTTATCAGCTTGGCTTCTGCTCCAATGGAAATACCACCTCATTCTGTCTTCAGGAATCCCACTCTTTTTCTAGCCCCTTGGCTTTTCCCTCTACCTACCATTCCTTGCTGAGTGTAAGATCAGCTTTGCTAAGTTGGTTTGGTTTGTTTTCTTTCCTTTACTGGTAAAACAAAAAGTAAGAATGGAAGCAAGGCACCAATTCCCTCTTGATTTTGAAATGCCTCCCTCTCCCCTAGCTGGCTGGAGAAATGCTAGCCAATGCAAGAAAGGAAAGATTGGAAAAAGTGCTAGATGCTATACACCTGTGGAAAAATAGAAAACAGCAAAGCCAAAAGTGGCCAGAGAAACTATGAAGTAATAAACAGTACTTCAAAATTAAAATTCTGTTCTTAGTTGGAATGGTTGAATTGAAATACAAGCAGTGTTTCAATTTTTTCACTAAAGCTGTGGACCTGTACTCTGGACTGGAGTAATGAGCAACTAATATCTTGATTTAAGAAACCCACTTGTAGCTCATTATCCAAACCTAGATACACAGTGAATTCTGCATAAGGTCAGATCTCTCTGTCTCTACTATTGGCACTTTCTATATGAGTGGATCCCAGCCTTGGCAATTTCCAGATCTATGGACTTCAACTGCCAAAATTCCCAGAACTGGCCATGCACAGAGTGGATCACTGAACAAATAAACCTAGAGTTCTCACTTGAGGCACAAATATCCAGAATCAAATTAGGCATATCAGACAAAGATCCAGCTCTCTAAAGAAGTATAATGCTAGCAAAGGTGGAAGGAAAGAGAAGAGGACAACCAACAACAATGTGAAAGACCTGAAATAACAGGTTGGAGACAGATTTGCCCTAGACAAAATCTATCTATGTGGTCTCTAAGATTTGACACCAACTTGATGGCTCATAATAATCACTTTTAGAGATAACAGTTCTCCTTGAGATTAACTTTGCTTTCCTACTGAATTGCCAGGACTATCAATCTTTCTTTGAATATGGAGAAAAGTATCAGGATGAAATTTCCTCTCCTTGTCAACTCTTTCCTGCCTCTATTGCTTCTTCAAATCCCTGAGAGACTAACTGGCCTGATTCCCCTCCAAAGTAATGGGTAAGAAAGCCTAACAGGTCTTACATGCCTTGAGGTAACCTTGAATGGTGTTGGAATAAGGGGAAAAACAATATTTCAACACCCATGGAGCTAAAGACGTCTTAAGCCTGGCTCGTTTATGGACAATGGATGAGATGAAGGCCATATCACAGGGGCCCAGAAGAAAACACAGGTTGCCAGAGCATTTTTGTGACTTAGTGAGGTACAAGTTGAGAAATCCTTCAAACCATTGCTAGAAGAGTTCTTCAGAAAGAGAACTTACCATATAAGAAAGGCTTCATATATGCAAAGCATGTGGATTAGTAATTACAGTCATCCTTTACTTCCTATCTTTTTTTTAAATGATAGATGTTCTTCCTTCTTTTATAGATGGGCTCATTTATGAAAATAACAGTGACAAGCTCAAATCTGATCTCCACAGTGCAAACTCAGGTATTGGCAAGTGCATGGGGATCTTGGCAGGATGGGGGATGCAGGTGTAATAAGGGACTGGCAGAATATTGTTAGCTATTGCATTTGTATGTCCCACAGCTGACTCGTGGTACTCCAACAAAACCCAGCAGGTCATTGAGGATCTGATGCAAGACCAAGACCCTATTGCTGAAGGTAGTGTCTGGATTTGAATGTGGAAATTGAAAGAAAAGGCATAACATTATTGATATAGATCAGCGTTTCTTAACCTCAGCAACTTGAAGATGTGTGGACTTTAGTTCCCAGAATTCTGAAAACTTAAATCCACACATCTTAAAGTTGCCAAGGTTGAGAAACACTATAGATAGAAACAGACTAGATTTCTGAAAATGCATTTGTTGAAACATATCTTCACATACCCAAGCTTTTTAACTATGGATAATGTAAAGTGTATTGTATTGCAACACCATGTAGCTGGAACAGCAACAAATACATTACCCTTTATTCCAAATAGGCATACTATGGGTATGTTTTTTTCCCTTCCTGGGCCAATAGTCTATTTTTGTTCTTCATTCTAACCTAGACTATTTTCAAACAAAGATGTCTGCACAATTCTGAAACAAATATATTGACTGTATTGATTTCAGAATTGTAAATATACTTTAGCACTGATACAGGTTGCAAATCCTTGTTCCAGGAGCCTTCATAACGTTAGCACCTGCCTTTGTGGCAACTGCAGATTTTGAAGCATCAAATTACTATAGAAACGTTATTTTCCTTCCTTTCTCTGCTTACAGCTTTATGAAAACTTTAAGGGTATTAATCATAACAAAAACTGACTCCAAAAGATGCTGACAAAGTTATTTACTCCTGATGCTGCTGGTAATAACCTTCTATATTTACTCAACAGACAATGAAAACTATATAAACTTGGAAGAAGAGTGTCCTATGACCTTGGGCACAGCACGACTCATAGCAGGTACAAAATGGAGACCAAATGAAAACCAAATCCAGAATTTTTAAATGCGTGACATTTCTCCATCTTTCCAAATCAGCAAAAACCAACTTGTGTCTAGAGGGCATATTTATTATTACCATTAATACTAATTGCTGCCTAATTTTTACTTGGCCATTCTTCTACAGAGTTTAACATACAGTACATCTTCGCTACCACTCTCCAAGGTAGATTAAAGTGGTAAATAGTAATTAGACCATGATTGTGAGCTTCAGGGATGAGTTGTTTTTCAGTCACGCAGTCATGCCCAACTCTTTGAGAACCTATGGACTGCAGCACACCAGGCCTTCCTGACCTGCACTGCCTCCCGGAGTCTACCCAAATCCACACCCATCACACAGACTATGCTATCTAACCTCATCCTCTGCTGTCCCCTTCTCCTTTTGCCTTCAATCTGTCCCAGCATCACAGTCTTCTCCAATGATTCTCTCTTTGCATTAGGTGGCCAAAGTATTTGAACTTCAGCTTCAGTATCCATCTTTCCAATGAACAGTCAGGACTGATTTCCTGAAGGATTGACTGGTTTGACCTCCTTGCAGTCCAAAGGACTCTCAGGAGTCTTCTCCAGAATTCAATTCAAAGGCATCAGTTCTTTGATACTCAGCCTTCCTTATGGTCCAGCTCTCACAGCCATACATTAATCCTGGGAAAACCATAGCTTTGATTATACAGACCTTTGTTGGCAAGGTGATGTCTCTGCTTTTTAAAATGCTGTCTAGGTTTGCCATAGCTTTTCTCCCAAGGAGCAAGCATTTTTTAATTTCATGGCTGCAATCACCATCTGTAGTGATCTTGAAGACCAAGAAGGTAAAATCTTCCACTGCTTTAATTTCTTCCCCTTCTGTTTGCCAGAAAGTTATGGGATCAGTTGCCATGATCTTTGTTTTTTTAATGTTGACTTTCAGACCAGCTTTTGCACTCTCCTCTTTCATCCTCACCAAGAGGCTCTTTAGTTCCTCTTCACTTTCTGCCATGAGAGTGGTATTTTTTGCAAATCTGAGGTTGTTAATATTTCTTCCGAAAATCTTAACTCCAACTTGTTATTCATCAAGCCTGATATTTCACATGATGTACTCTGCATATAAGTTAAATAAGCAGGGTGACAATAGCTTTGTCGTACTCCTTTCCCAATTTTGAATCAATCCATTGTTCCATGTCCTGTTCTGTTACTACTTGACTAGCACACAAACTTCTCCGGAGACAGGTAAGATGATCTGGGATTCCTATCTCTAGAATTTGCCAGTTTGTTGTGATCCATACAATCAAAGGCTTTAGTGTAGTCAATGAAGCAGAAGTAGATATATTTCTGGAATTTCCTTGCTTTCTCCATGATCCAGCAAATGTTGGCAATTTGATCTCTGGTTCCTCTGCCACTTCAAAACCCAGCTTATACATTTGGTAGTTCTTGGTTCATATACTGTTGAAGCCTAGCTTGTGGTATGTTGAGCATAACCTTGCTAGCATGTGAAATGAGCACAATTGTACAATAGTTTGAACATTCTTTGGCACTGCCCTTCTTTGGGATTGGAATGTAAACTGATCTTTTCCAATCCTGTGGCCATTG
>JANHZU010010884.1:157891-169959 GCA_032468055.1 Acrochordus granulatus | reverse complement strand
GAAAGATGCCACCATTGTGTGTTTTAGGCATCTAACTGAAAAAATGACACACAGATGTTTTTCCCCATTCTTCCTTATGTGTATGTGTGTAATGCTAAATTTTCATATATAGTTCTCCTTGTCTGCATCTGAACATTTTAGAGATTTTATAATATAAAGTGTAAAAATGATACCCAAGTTGATTTAATGTAAGAATATAAGAGACTGAATTAAAAATTGTGGCTCATAGACACAGACCACAACAGTTTATTCATTAAAATATTTGTGTTGTATTTATAGAATTTCTTGATTCCATACTTGAGATTTCTCTTCCTGGATTTTTTCACTTATAATATTCCTTGCCAGTTTTGTTCACAGCAGCTCATCAATTTAATGATTATCTCTAAGCAATTTAATAGAGGTAATATAAAAACAGGAGAAAGAATGAGCAGTGGAAATAGTCTCATACCAATTTATATAATTGCTAATGAAGGTGGTTGTGGATGAGGACAAATAAGATTCATACAAGAGCAGTTTATTTGTTCGTTCATTCTACTCTTATTGCCTCACATTTGTCCTCCATAGAGAAGTGTTGCCTGATGTTCTGATCACAGAACAGAAGAACAAGGAACATGCTTCTTCTGGTGAGTTGGCAACTGGGACAATTCTTTTGTCCCTCCTTGTCATGGCCTCTTTAGTGTGTTGGATTAAGCTGCCTTTCTTTGCCTTTGGATTTCTCGTGTTGCTCTCATATAGTTTGTTGATCTACATGGTGCTAGAATTAGAAAGAGAGGGACCTCCAAAACCAAGTTTTAGGAATGAAGGAGAAAAAAGGAAGGGAACCCTTAAAAGAAAAGATATATGAAGAAGAACTCCACCCAAATACACATACATTCCTTCCATGTTGTATGAGGCTGTTTTAAAAATCTTTGTTTAAGAAATTCAGCAGACATTCTGTTTGTTTGATCTTAGAGATATGCAAATGTTTCCTTTTAGACTGATAAATGTTTCAGAAACAAAACCTCACATAATACTTGAAACAACCATATCCTACTTGTGTCAACAGTTTTGCCCTCAGAGATGGAGTTGGTGACATTTTGCCATGGAAATAAAATTACTTCTCTGATTTACTCTCCACGGTTGACATGGCACCCACAATGATGATGAAAAATGTAGAAAATCCAGGTGTAATTATTAGTTTTTCCCTCTGTAAAAATGTAGTTCAGTAATAATATCACAGAATGTTTATCAATATTTAAAAAAAAATAAGTGAGAAAGTAGCAATAGAAAGAACACAGAAAAACAGTTTCTAGGATTGTCAAAAAGACCACATGGAAGCTGAGTTATCTCCCCAGGGTTCCATGAAGAGAAGGGCATAACTTCATAACTGATCTATTTCTGCTGGAGGAGAATGGAGATTTTCTACTTCTCATAGTTTGGAATATTTTCAGCAACTAGCATGAAATACTTTGAGAGCTTTACTCACTTTGGATCTATGCTGGTCAACTCAGAAGTAAATCCTACCATGTTCTGAGATTTTATATCTAGATAAGTACAGGTAGTCCTTGACTTAAGATTGGATGCTTAGCAACTGCACCCCCAAAACCTACATAGGTCTTTGGATTTCGGCGGCACATTAATTAATAAATTAATACAGCCCAATTTTGAAATTATGGTGGCCACAACCCTCCCTCCCCTACATTCACGTGATCACATTTTTGGTGCCTGGGAACTGGTTCACCTTTACAGCTGTTTGCAGGGTCTTGCAGTCATGTGACCATGATTTGTGACCATTTTTGCCTGGCATTTACTTCCAGTTTCTGGCAAAAAACACCCATTGTGTAAAATGGATTCGCTTTATGACTGTGCCATTTCCTTAATGAACGTGCCATTCGCTTGACCACCACAAAAGTTGTAAAATCAGGCATGATCAAATGATGACCCACTGAATAATGGCAATGATTTAGGACCATAATTTTGGGCTTAATTATGGTCGTAAGTCAAGGACTGCCTGTATGCAGAAGATTGCAATATTTGATGTGTTTACAACTTTGATTTTTCTGGAAAAGATAATTTATTCTGCAATTACTGTATTATTTCACAGTCTTCACATAACTGATAATGACCTTGAGTAATACGTATTGTTTTATCCATTTTAAATGTCCTTCACTCATTTTTTTTCCCTGTACAGTAGAATCCATAGCGGAACAATATGAAAATGTGCCCGAGTTTCAACGGCATTCACTTGGTGAGTGGAAAAAGTGGACTGATAGGAGGGCTAGGACTAGCAAAGGGAATATTGGTGCTGGGGTTTAGTCTAGAACAGGCTTCTCCAACCTTGGCAGCTAACCTTGGTGAGGAATTCTGGTAGAAGTCCACACATCTTAAAGTTGCCAAGGTTGAACATCCCCTGGTCTAGAAGATCTGGTTGGCCCATAGTGAAAAAGTCTGATACAATGGTCTTTCCATGTATGAATGAGCAAATATGTTTTGGAATACTACCCTATAGCTTTAAAAAATAGTTCTGCAAGATCTTTTCTCCAGCTATGCTAGCAGAGTGTTTTTTTAAATTTTATTTATTAAAAATTTTAAAACTACTCAGTAGCTGAAGCTTTCATGCAGTTCATAACAAAATACATTCAAAGATATAATTTGAAAAAATAACATAATAAAATGAAATTAAAATGAAAACACATATTCAGCCGCATTAGGTGCTTGTTAAAAAACATTAAAAGAAACCTGGGAAAATCAGAGATCTTTGCCTGGTGCTGAAGTGATGTTAATGTAGGAGCCAACTGGGCTTCTTTAGGAAGGGTTCCACATATGGGGTGCCACCATAGAAAAGCTCTCTCATTATAAGCATTGCTGAACAAGCAAAAATAAGACTTACATTATATTTGTATACATCACTTGTATACAAACATGGACATTTTGAAATACTATAAATATGGTGAATTTCATAGAAATCTCATAGATTTCTATGAAATCTATGAGATTCATAGTATTTCACAGAAATACTCATTTAAATAGAAATGTGACAAATTTCATAGGGAAAATGGTTCCTAATTTTTGCCCTACTATCTGCCTCCCAGGTCATTTGAATTGTAATTCCCATAATTCCTAGGCACTAAGCTGTGGATTTATGACTAAGTTGCTTGAACCTAGCTGGTAGTGATTTCTTCAATAACCCATGATTGAAAGAAACCCTAATTCAGTCTGAATGTGTGAGCCCAGTCGCAGTTGGAAAGATTTTAATTCCATGTTTCTCCTGATTGATTCCAGTTTTATTTTGGTGCCCTATCCAAGGTTTTCTAATTACTAATTAAAATAGGAGCAGCTAATAAAAGGGCATAGAAAATAAAACATTTATCAAATGAGTCATCGTAGTTACTCTGTCTGCAAGGTTTATATTCTAGTTTTTTTAGCAAATGATGCCGGTTTGCTAATGATGGCGAGGGGCGCCAAAACTTGGGAAAGCTGATCTTAGATATGGGAGTTAATGTCACCCTTTTTCATTTTTCCTTTCTCCTGCAAAGGTGAATATGTGAACGTATTAGATCCTGAACCAATCATAGTGGATTGTTTTGGTGAGTGAGGGAAACTTATTCCCAGCAGTGCATTATTTTCCTTTGGTCTATCAGTAAAATCAGCCTAATGCATACAATGGTGGATGGTGGGTTGGAGATTTAAGGGGTTTAATTTTTCCCCAAGCTGTTTCAAAGTACCTATGGGCATTAGGGAAGGAAAATTAAAGTCCTTCTTTCTTTGGCAGTCCTCTTTTGAGTTAACATTGCAGCTGCTGTTGATTTTTGAGACGGCTGCATTCTGTAGTATCCACAACGGTAGAGTGTCCTCAGTTGCTTCTGTGCTGGACACAACTCCATGGTCTCCATTTCTGGCTTTGCAGAAATGGCCTTTGTTGAGCGCAACATTAAGTAAGGAGAAGGTGACGATCACCTGTGAGAGGCAGCACCAAATGACCTGGAAGACCACTTGCGGGCTGGGTGGTGTTCTAGTTCCTCATTAATCAGTTATCTCGAGAGCTGTTAAAAATCTATGTATAGATACATAATATACTTTAACCCACTTTATTATTTATGTCCCAGCAGCTGGCACCAGTGATCGGGAAAGTGAAGATGATGCTGCAGACTATGAGAATGTCTGTTTTGGACTTTGAGGTATCTGGACCCCAGGAAGGGGTTTGTGGTGAACAAGGCTTGAACTGTGATAGTAGTTAATGGTGTGCACTAATCCTCGCACAGCCAATTTTGCTGATCTTGAAAAAGCTAATCTTGTTTGGACTTGATAAACACCATCCCAGAGTTGTGGGCAAGATTGGGTAGTTAGAAGACCATCTTACTAAGAAAATAATATGAACATGTCTGCATAGGTGTCAAAAGTTGAGCTGATGTCCAAAACTTTAATGTATTTTTTAAATACTTAAAACATTTCTAGGATATTTGTAGTACTGATAGGAGTATCACAGTACTGAATGTGAATAGGCTGGTCAGTGGAGGTGCTTGCGGTACTACTAAGTTATACATATTGACCTCTGTAGTTTAAAAAAATCTAAAGAGGCTAAAATTTGAAAAAATTAAAATTTGAGTTGGTTGCTGAAAAGGCTGCAAATCCTGCTGTACAGTCTAAAATATCATTTCCTTTTTTTCTTTCCTCCTCCTAGGTTGAAAGGAGGATTTCAAAGTATCATTCCTACCTTGGTGGATCTCATCTTTGCACAGGATGGATCACCAATCGTACAGGTCCAAGGACACCAGCTTCCAGTTTCCCCATGATCTATTTTTCTCCCTTTGCACTTTGGATGACTCATCCTGAGAATTTCCCCCAAACTTCAGTAGCAGTAATTTGATGGACCTCCGGCAAAGCAATTTAGTTTTGCTTTTGTTTTAAACTTGGTTGGCTAATAAAGAAACAAGAAGTCCACCGTTGTTTCCACTTGGAGCATAATTGATCTAGGGATGGGAGAGAAGTCTGGATTCGTCCGCAGATGATAAGGTCACCTGAACAAATGAGTCTTGATGATTCAGCAGTGCGGCAGAATGAGCCCTCAACAATCGTTTCCATTAAAATAATGAAGTATTGTGCACCATTTTTTTTGCTCAGACAGAGGATAGTGTTATTTATATTCTAGATGAGGAGCCAGTGAGAAAAATGGAATATTATATGATGTTTGCTTTATTTGTAAAGACACAAATAGCTCCTCCTTCGGGATAATGAGAATATAGTAATTGAGCCCAGTAATTTTATTCCGGGCAGAACTTACTATATAGTTAAACACAGATTTTCACATCTTTGCAGCCTTCAAGGATTGAAACTGCATCATTTTCCAGGCAATGGAAATATTAATTGGATTTCTGTTTCTAAGAAAGTTGTGTACCTCTCTATTCCTGAGCTGTGATCCCACTTCAACAGGAGATTTGGAAGGCTTAGCTAATTTGATCTCATAAGATGCAAAATGAGGCTAAAAAAAGTGTTTTATGGGAACCCGCCATTAAAAACTAGGTCATCATAATAAAACTATAATCTAGTTTGTATCTTTGGGTGCAGCAGCATATGATGCGAATCTAACAATTGTGCTTTATTAAGGACCTGTACCCTGGCTCTATTTTAGTCTGCTGGCCAGCCCTCTTCCGCATGTTGTGTGTGTGTGTTCCCAGTCTCTTGAATCTAAAGAATATATCTGTTATCCATTAGACCCTAAGGGTTGATTTCTCTATCAGGTAAAGGAGATGTGTCTGAGCATAAAAGAAATTGCTAAGCAGTAGGTGCTTGAAAATATTTTAAGGTAATGTGTTAATTAGAATGCAGTCTCCTGCCACACACCTCAACCCCAAACACAGATTCCTATTACATCTCATTTCCTTATAGCAAATGACTTAATTTAAATTATGATTTAAATTTTATGATTCCTTTATTTATTTCAACGCAATATAAGCTGTCCATGATCTTGAGTGGGCATTTCAATAGTAACAAAAGTTAACATGAGCAAGACTTCCACAAGACTGAAAAGAGTAGTAGCAGTAAACATGGAAACATGACAAGTGAAGAACCAGCTTCTAATTATTTTCAGATGATAATGAAAGTGAATGATTGAGATTTCTGCAATTAGTTGGTCTTCTTCCAGCTATTGGCTGGCAACTTCCAGAATGCATGGCTAGTATATAGTATATCACCCCAGTCCTGTTATGATTGAACAATCTAAAGTTGTTCCTCAGTATTATTTCTTATTAGGATTGAAAGGTGTTCTATTTTTATCCAGTAAAACAAAACACTATTTTTAATTATTACTATGTACCCAGAAATGCTTTGCTTCCAGATATGTTTGTTATCCTGGTCAGGATGGATCTCAGATTTTCAAGAGTGATGACGCCAATTACTGCCATTTTGAAGTGGGGAATCATGAAAGTACAATGAGACCCTAAAACAAGAATACAATCAAGGGAGGGACATTAGCAATAATTTATTTGAAGGAAGTGAGAGAGTTCTTACTCTGGGACCAACGATAGTTCTGGGGAGAACTCTCCTTAAACTCTTGTATTGTTCATTAGAAAAAGGAGAGCATTAGGGATGTGCAAAACCAACCTTTCAGGGAACTGAATAGTAGATTCTAGAAGGCTCTGTTCCTCCTCTGGACTACACCAGTCAAGCTGTTCTGTGACCATCCAATAAGTTATTTTTAGAAACCCACCAGTGCCTTTCCGGATTATCCAGCTCAACACAATCCACAGGAGCAGCAGTGGATTTTGCCAATCCTTGGTTAGCATTGATTTTTATTTGCATCCCACCTCTATTATTTTAGAAAACAACTCAAGGCAACAACATATTTAACACAACATCCTCCTATTCACAACAGCAATGGGATTTGGAAGGCTTAGCTAATTTGATCTCCTAAGGTGCAAAATTGTGAGGTGGGTAGGGCTGAGAGAAAGTGACTGATATAAGGTCACCCAGCCAACTTTCATGGCTAAGGCAGGATTTGAATTTATGATCTAGTCGCTAGTCTGTTACCTTAACCACTAGACCAACCTGGCTCTTGATTGGCTCATGAAGCTTTGGCCTTTCAAGCCAGAATGCAGGAGAAATGGCTCTTTTCTCTTACTTTTAAGTCGCTCAATGGTGAGATGGGTGGCCTAAACATTTAAAAAACAGAGTGCTTTCTATTCTTGACACTTAGCATTATTTCTCCTTGAGTGCTCTATCGTGTTCAACAAACTGAGGATGATTCAGAAGATTTTCACCTTCCCCCATGCCTTGGCTATTCAAGTGAACAAACTAGATCATATGTCAAAGGAGTTTGAAGCTACTTGGAGCAAAGGTTCAGGATCTTGCCAGACTTCCACAAAATGTTCTCATGCTCTTCACGACAGCCCTTGCACTTGCTATTTTTACACCTCTCATAACTGGATTCAAAGCCATTCATCTGCATGTCTCCATTCCATTAAAGGGAAACCGTTGGCATTATAGCCCCACATCAAGACTTCAGTTGCTAACAAATCATTAGCTGTACATTAATCCAGATTATGTGCATAGCCGTGCTTTTTGAAAATTGTCTCACAACATTTGCACACATCCAACAGTGTGCAGGTAGTCCTTGACTTACAACTGCAATTGGAGCAGAATTTTTGCTGCTAAGTGAGGCAGTGGTTATGCGAAACACACCCAGTTTTATACTTTTTTTGCCACAGTTGTTAAGTGAATCATGCAGTCATTAAGCAAATCTGGCTTCCCCTGCTGACTTTGTTAGAAGCTGGCTGGGAAAGCTGCAAGTCACATGATCCAGGAGCACTGTAACCATCGTAAATACATGCCAGTTGTCAGACACCTGAATTTTGATTACATGACCGTGGGGACCATCCTAAGCGCGAGGATGGACCCTAAGTCACTTTTTTCAGTCCTGTTATAGCTTCAGACAGTTGCTAAACAGATAGTTGTAAGTCAAAGGCTACCTGTACAGAGAATTGTAATTTTTCAAGAATAATTTGTAAGACTGTGCAAAAATTCAGAGGGCAAAATGTGTTTCGGAGCGCGTCCTCGTATTCCCTCCCCCATACTCCCCCACAGTGGAAGGGAGGAGCATTTTAGGCCGGGGATTTTCAGACGACTTCCCGGCACAAGGCCTGTTAGTTACAAGAGAAAACTTCCCAGAGCCCCGGATGAAGAGGCGAAACCCTCACGACGGAAAACCAGCTGCCCTGGAACGAACTCTCCCGTAAACGCAGCCGATTCTCTCAACCCTGCAGTGCACGCCCGTCGTCCCAGACCGGCGCGCCTCGACCTCAGCGACTTGAAGGGACTTCAACTCCCAGAATCCCCCATCCTTCAACTCTCAGCGACTTCAACTCCCAGAATCCCCCAGCTCGGGGGGTTGAAGTCCAACATCTTAAAAGTCGCTGAGACTGAAGAACACCGATCCGGGCGTTGCCTCCTGCGCCCGGCCTGAGGGACCGCGCGAACGCCGCGAGATCTGACGGGAAACGCGCCCTCGAGCCTCTTCTTCGCGCGCCCGCGCGCCCTGCGCGAGGCGAAACCGAAGCGCTCAACGAAGAAAAACCTTCCGCGCAGAGAAATGAACTCTCAGCGAGAGCCGCCGCTTCGGGATGTCTCATCGCTCCCCGGGGGGGGGGGAGGGGAGGAGGACGGACAGTCGCAACACGATTGCGCGGGGGGAGGCGTCGGGTTTGTAAGGTCTTTCGCTTTAAGACCCTCCCGTGGGACGACGAATAGCGAGGGTAGGAAGAGCCCGTCGCCCGGCTTTGCAAAGTTGGGCGGACAGACGAGGACGGGGCGGCCCCCCTCACCCGCCGCCATGGAAGGCTCGTAAGCAGCTGCCGATTAATCGTCAGTGAATCCGTAAATGCGCTCGGGCCCGGCCGCCTTCCAGCAGTTTGCGGGGCGGTTGCTGTGGGCTTGCGTCGCGCCCCCCCAGACCCTCCGCTTTAACTGTTCGCCCGGTCCCTCTGCGCCCGTTTCCTCGCCTTTTCTGCAAGGCGGTTCGTTCCGCTGCCTTAGGCGAAAGGTCGTGGGAATCCGCTGGTGTCTCGTATCGGGGCATTCCGAGCGGACGCATCCTCGCTTCGGGACGCTGCTGCCTAACGGGCGCAGTGCAGCGGCGTGGCAACCGTAGCCGCGTTTAGCGTTTGGAAGCGGCGCTGCGCATCGCATCGCTTTAACCCCGCGCCGTTCAGCGGGCGTCCTCTGTCCGGAGGTTCCCGGCTGCAGACTTCCCGGGTTTCGGATTTGCTCTAAAGCCTTCCTCGAGTTGAGCTGCCCGCTGGTTATTTTATGGAGGCACCTGTTCGCAGGAGTACCAAAATGGAATTTTGCTGTTGCAGGAGCTTCATTTGGAGGGCGCTTTTATGCAATTTTCAGCCGTCTGACGAAGTTAGAGTCTTACCGGAAAGTTACTACAGATAGTCCTCGATTTACAGCCATTCATCTACTGACTTTTTGAAGTTACAACAGCACTGAAAAAAGGGACTTACCACTAGTTCTCGCACTTAGGATCATCACAGCATCCCCATGGTCACATAATCCAAATTTGGGTGCTTGGCAACGGGCATGTATTTACAACTTGCAGAGTCTCATCTGCAACTTTCCCAACCACTTTCCAATGAGCAAAGTCAATGGGGAAAGCTGGATTTGCTTAACAACTGTAGTGAAAAAAAATTGTAAAATCGGATGCAACTCATTTAAATAACTACCTTGCTTAGCAACGGAAATTATTTATTTATTTAATTTATATGCCACCGAAATCAGAAGACTCTTGGCGGCTAACAATTATGGTCCCAATTGTGATTGTTGACTGCCTGCATTCCTCAGAGAAACAACATACTTTCAGTTCATGTCTAAACCTCCTTATACAGCAACTTTAACATTTTTCTTACTCTGATCCGTAGCTGCTAGTAAAATGACAGTCTATTGAAGTGGCCGCTGATTACTATATTGTAATGTTAAGTCCTTTTAATTGTAAATTTTATATTGTGCATGTGAATATCAAATTAACCCTGGTGGAAACTTGCTTTGTGGCATGCAAATATCTAAATACTAATTCTAATAAATATGCAGCTTCAGATGGACTGGCCAGGCTTTTGGAGGAAACAGGATAGGACATACACAGGAAGCAAATAGATACGAGTTGCACATTTTTAATACGTCTTAATATCTTGCAGAACATGCATGTGAAAGTTTCACACTGTATATGTGGGGTGCTGCCTTGTGTAATATTGCTTTCCACCATCCCACTGCAGCTCCCGCACTTGCTCCCAGACAGCTTATCGTGCAGCAGTGGTGCTCTCTGGAGCTGGTGATGCCCTTGGATATCGCAACCAGCGCTGGGAATACTGTACTTCAGGGCCCCAAATCCACCAAGAGCTCCAAGAAATTGGGGGGCTTGGCAAGATCCGTGTAGCTCTCCCCGATTGGCCGGTCAGTGATGACACTGTGCTGCACCTAGCGACTGCTGAGGCCCTGGCCACAGGTGAGGAGTTGGGAACAATGTTGTTTTGCAGATTTTGTGTTTTCCCAAAATAACATTGCTCTCATGTGGTGCTTAGAGGGGTTGGCGGTTTATGCCACTAAGTATTATTGGCAAAATGTTCCCAGGTGCATCTGCCTCCTATATTAGATAGCTTTCAACTTATCCAGCTCTTAAACTAGCAGTGGTCAACAGTCACCATTTAATTTCCTATTGCAGCTAAATTGCCTGACCTTGAAAAAACTAAGCAGGATCCAAGCTGATTAGTTCTCAGATGGAAACAGCAGGAAATATCAGGGTTGCAGCCTAGATTAGTGTTTCTCGACCTCAGCTAATTAGAGATGGGGGGACTTCAACTCCCAGAATTGGAGCTGGCTGGGGAATTTTGGGAGCTGAGGTCCACCCATCTTAAAGTTGCTGACGTTGAGAAACATTGACCTAGACAACTAGAAATCCAAAAAACATCTCAGACGATGCTCGTGGCAAACTACACCTGTACTGCTTCCATGAAGTCAAAAGGAAGTCCACAAACTCCACAGGAACAGCAATGATCTGAGTTGGATTGATCTGAATCACATGACTAAAATAGACCTTCCTGGGATGTTGGCATGTAGCTGGTGTTACAAGGCAGCTAGATTTTGGGATTACATTTTCATTTTTTTTCAGTTCTTTATTCAATTTGTACAGCTGCCTATCTCACATTTGTGTCTCTGGGCAGCCTGCATAATTTTGGGGTACTCGTGCTCATCCTTCAACATGGAGTTGAGGTGTGGTGGCTTGCATTCTTAGCAGGGAGGGCACAAGCATTTTCCTTGACAACTTTTCCCAGTTGGATGCAGTAAAATTTGGTTGCCCTCCAAGTTTTACCTCTGCAAGTTGGCATTGACAACAAGGAGGAAGAATCCTTCAGATTGTATGTCTCTGGATACAGGAATTTTGAGTAAGCTCCTACTGGTGATAAACTACATCAACAGAAGTCCTGGGAGGAGTAGGAGGACAATAGCAAAACAGATTTTAGCCTCAAGTTTAAAAACAAAAATTGTTATCTTCTGTTTCCCATCTTCTTTGCATAGGGAAGAATGGGGAGGCCTTGTTCCAGGAGCTGGCAAGATGCTACGTAGAAGCTATGAAAGATATGGAGGGAAGAAAGCCTGGGCCTACCAGCATTCTGGGTAACACACCATTGTTCTTTTTCTCAAGTTTAAGTAATCGGATTCTGCTGCAGAAGAATTCTTTAAGGCTTAAAATGAGAAAAGAATTGCTTTTTTCCAGTGGATATCTCTACTGGAGCACCAAAAATCTATGCTTACATAAGGAAGATTTCATCTCATGACACTGTATTAACTTTCTTTATTACTTTTTAATTTTAAATTTTATCCTTTCTCTTTGAAGTTACATCATAGTACTCTTCTTTCTATAACGTACCCTGTCTAATCACTAATACCATAAATTGGAAGTTTATTTTTTCATTTTTAGGTAAAAACTCCATAAGGCTTCTAGTCACCAACAAAAAAAGTTAGTGTCTTTTTTAAATCAAAGTAAAAAAAATTGCTATATGTTTTTCACTTTCAATTTCAGGAAGGAAAAAACCCCTTAC
>JANHZU010010884.1:139489-155964 GCA_032468055.1 Acrochordus granulatus | reverse complement strand
TGGCAGAGCTCTCATCTTCTTCAGAGCACACAAGCCCCCCAACCACAGCAAGGTGGTGCCTCACTGGGGGGACACTTTTATTATAGAGACTTCTTACTAAGTTTGTCTTTTATCTAACTCATTTTTGTTGTATGTTTGGCTGACCATTGATTAAATGAAGTTGCCTTACCCTTAGAAGCCTGGGGTAAATTTCAGTAATTCAGTCTAATCTAACTTGTAGAAGACTGGGAAGGAAAAAAGGAAGGAAGATAGAGAGTCCTGAAAAACATGTCCTTTCTCCATTTCCTCTGTTATAGGCTATCTGGGGGCTCTAGCCTCGGCCCTCTTCACTGCCTATGCTGTCCAGGGGCTGCCCCTTGAGTTATGGGGATCCAAGTTGCTGAAGACACTTCCCCTTGCACTGGAGTACATTCAGACAGCTGGGATCGAGAGTGAAGCCAATGTAGGAGCCTGGACCTATTTTCAAGAGAAGTGGGAATGGTAAGTAATTGGAATAGAAGAGAAACAAGGAACACAGAGCTTTGGATTAAAGATGGAATATGGATATTAAATCAATACAATTTGAAGAATTATTTTTTTCAGGATCTACTTTCTTAATTTGGGAGATCCTCAGGCTGTTCCAACTGGTGAGGAGGGAAGGAGAAATCTCATCTTAGATCCCTGTTTTGCAAAGTTCCTCAGGACTCTGCTCTCTCTGCTCTTATGTAACATCTACTTGTAGTTCCTGGCTGAGGGTCTGCCAGCACAGGGGCAGAGTTCATCAATATATGATGATAACACATTAGTATCTTTATCCTGGGCCAAGCAAGATATGCTTTTGAAATTCTTTACCAGTGGCTGGAGCAGTGTTTCTCAGCTTTAAAAATTTTAAAAAAAGTGGAGTTCAATTCCCAACTTCTGGGAGTTGAAGTCCACCCATTTTAGATTTGCTTAGGTTGGAAACATTGGTCTAGAAGCTGTAGGAGTCTAACAAAATCAAGACTGAGTAGCTGTGGATTTGGGGGTCCCCAATTCTTTGATCTTTAGTTCTAGATCTAGGGCATTCCCATAGACAGAAGCTTTGCACAGTTTGGGAGTCTTCCTGTTGGAAGAGTAGATAATTTTAGCCATGACAGACTTTGCATAATTTATCTTGTGTTCCAGTTGTGGCCATTCCTGGGTCAGAAGACCTTGCTTATAGTCACTCATGTCTTGGTTATTCCTATTTGGACTGTTGCAATGTATTCTACATATGATTATTCTTGAAAGCCAACTAGAAGCAGCTATTTGACCTGAATGTGGTGGTGTGGGGAACTACCAATGCATCACAGCATGCCCATATAACACCACTACTTCGTAATCTGCACCAGCTTCCTATAAGCTTCCAATCCAATTCAAGATGCTGGTTACCATCTACAGAGCCCTTCTAAAGTTTGCCTCCAGTTGTTTCTGTCTGCCCCATCATATTCAGCAGGGTGGGCTTGCTCCAGGTTCCTTCTAGGAAACAAAGTCATTAAGTGGGACCCAAGAAGTGTGTCTTCTCTGAAACAACAGTACCTGTCCTTTGGAACAGCATATTCTTCCCACTTGGATCCAGATATCTTTGAGTCTGCTAGCCTTCCACATTTGCTTCTTTTTATCTAAGCATTGGGCCAGAGGGTAGAAACAGCCTGCCTAGGAATGATTTTTGGGATTGGAGTTTGTTTACAGTTTGTGCTATACTGTGCTGTGCTTATGTTTTTATTTACTTTTTTTATAGCCCTAGGCCACCTTCCCAGAATAATCTCTATTTGTGATCTGGGTGGTCATATAAATCATTTTTAAGTAAAATAAATAAATGTAACCAGAATGTCCTACATTTAGGTACCTCTCAGAACGGGGTCTCCTCGATGGCCAGGGCCCAGTCCGATTTCCTCCTGCCTATGGTCCTGCCGAGCGGGATGTCATCTACAAAACCTTTAGCCTGGATGGGTGGGCTGGGCGGAGTGGTCATGATGCACCCATGATTGCCTACGATGCCTTGCTGGGCGCTGGGAACAGCTGGGAGCAGCTCTGTGGAAGGTCCATGTTCCATGGTGGTGAGTAACAACCCTTCCCTATAAAATGCTTGATCCTAGAACTAGCTGACACTTCCATTTTTTTTCTATGTTTCTCTCGTCTCATAGGGGATAGTGACTCCACGGGAGTGATCGCGGCATGCTGCTGGGGCCTTAAGTATGGTCTCAGAGACATCCCAGATGGAAATCACATGGAGCTGGAATACCGAGACAGGATGGTGTCTGTGGCTGACTCACTCTATCACCTTGCTTGGGAGCAGGTGCCTGTTTGAGAAGTCATTCCCATATCTAACATCCTTGATTCCTGGGAATGAATTAGCTGAAGACTTGCAATAGATTGAAACTGCTGCTTTCAAAATAAATTGAAGCTGTGTTCTGCCTTGGTTTTGTGAGCTGGAGGAAGGATCCATGACACATTCCTAAAATTCTATATGGTGACTTAAAAAAAAGCCAAAGTGGCAGCCAGATCAATGTGACTGAAATCCCACACTTTTGTGGGGAAAAGCTACAACCGCGTGGTTGTGGCTGGGCTGCCATCTTGATTCTTTTGACCTCCGTGGACACCCCTGACCTTGTAAGTCACTATTTGCTTTGACTTGAGAGATTACAGGTAATTCTGGACTTAGAACCATAATGGAGCATCACAGTCATAAGTAATGATGGTTGTAAAGTGGGTCACCCACACGATCAACCTGATTTTACAACCTTTTTTATAAGTTGTAAAGGTCATTAAATGATCCCATGGTTGTTAACTGAACCAATGGTTTTCTTTGGTCTGGTTTTGCCAAAAAATAGAAGTAAATGCCGTTTTTCAGCAAAAGTATCATAAGGCACTGCAAATGCAAGCTGGTTGCTAAGCTCCTGACATGCAGTCACATGACTGAAGGGGAAAGATCCTGGCTATTCGAATTTGGGTCCTAAGTAGCCCCAGGGAGGCCCATTGTAACTTTGAATGGTCACTAAGCAAGTGGTCGTAAATCAAAGACTACCTGTATTCATCTAATAAGAGCATTGTGATATCACAGAAGACTGTGCACTGAATATTTCTAGAAGCAGCACTTTATTATTTCGTATGTTCCATGGCTAAGCTGAGCCACTAAGTGCAGAAATAATTCCTAGGCTTAAATCCCCAACAATGATTCAAGAATCACTGAGTTTTTTCATACAAGACAAACCTCTGTTCATAGAAGATTGATCGGGTCTCCTGCTGAAATGATGGAGCCAACATTTATCTGAAATGCAGGATAAATATATGATTGATAAATGTAAAGTGACCCACCTATGATGCAAAACCATGCAAAAACTCTCACTCGAGATCTGAATATGAATATTTTGTTCATAAAAAGGGCCACTAAATTACCAGGATTATGCACCTTCCTTTTCCGTACACACAAAACTAGGTTCATTCATCACAAGCAGCCTTGTTTCTCCCAATGATGAATACCTCACTGTGTGCTAGGCTGCAGTCTTTCCCAGCAGTTGCTAGAATATCAGATTCTTATACAGGTAGTTTTTGGTTACCATCCACTTGTTCAGCGACCAAAGTTGCAATGGCACTGAATGAGTGGTACATACAACCAGTCCTCAAAGTTCTGGTCCTCACAGCAACTCCACAGTCACGTGATTGCAATTTGGATGCTTTGCAACCGGCTCACGCTTAAAATAGTTGCAGCACCCCAGTGTCATGTGATTGCCATTTGCGACCTTCCCTGTCAGGTTTCTACAAGCAAAGTCAATGGGGAAGCCAGCAGGAAAGGTTGGAAGTCACTCTGGGAAGCTTCCCTGACCTTGCTCTTGTACTCTATCACACCGTCCCTTGACCCTCCTGCACTTATGTGTAGCCTATGCCAGGTCTCCCAATTCACCTGCGGCATCAGCCCTCCCAAATCCTCCCCCAGGCTTTCCTCATGCTCCTTACCTGGGAGTCCTACCGTTTCCCACCAGATCAACACATCTTAGGGTTACAATAGCAACCAGGATTGACTGGGTTGTTGTCACTAAGTGAAACAGTCATGTGATACTGCACTTTTTTGCCACATTGCAATCCTGGTCCCAATTTCTGTCATAACCCAAGGACTGCCTGTGCTTGGAGATGCCGTAGACAAAGTTTGTGATTTCAAGATACAAAACACTCTACTATAGTTGCTTCCTTGGATTTTGGGTCGTAACTTAGCAAGTGTACTCAGTGATGCAACTATGGCGGGTCTCAACCCCAAAATTCACAGCTCTGGGTGGTCTTTCAAGTGATGAGTAGCAAGCAAGCTCAGCATCCATTCCTATTCTGACATGGGAAGGCCATGTTAAACTACCACATACATATAGTGGTGAGTGGCTGGCTGGACATGTGTACAGCTGCCCCTGCTACTAATGGAGTTTATGTCCAAGAATTGCATGTACCTCTGTATTACCTGGAATTTTAGGCTTTTTTATTAGCTTTTTAATAAATGATATTAGCATGGCATCTGTGCCTCCTTTTGAAGTTCAGGAAACTGTTTTCTTTTTAGCCAAAGCCGTTTCTTTTTTTATGTGGAAAAACTTGCCTGTTCATAAACTAAACAATAAGGGGTGTATTCTGGACTCATTGAGTGTTGGTAAGTGTTGAAGAAACAAGCCTGAATGAGAAAGAGGAAGATGCAGTCTATTTTAAGGGTATGCATCTTTTTTCACATCAATGTCTCTTATTGTTGTTTTCTGATGCATCCACACATACAAAGGTATGTATCATTTTCTGTATCCTGTTTGACTCTCCTTAACATTTTTTCAGTTTGCGTGAAGTGCTTGTGATTCACACTGTCAGGTCAGGGAGGGAAAAAGCTGCTTTGCAAGTCTCTCTCCAAATGCAGGGATCAGGTTTTTATCAGCTCCACGTCAACTTGGGTGCCTGAGACTTAAAAAACGACAGCATCTGGGCCTTTAGGACTAGGCTGTTTGGTAGACCAAAGAGGTGGCATGTTCAGTCTTACGAAAGCAAGCCCAGAGTGGCACCCAAGCCACCTGATTGCATGCAAGTTGGATAAAATTGCATAACAGTGTTCGTCGTTCATTGTGTTCACCACTGTTCACTAATGTGGCAAGGTTTCCCTTGTGAGAGCTTCCCATTGGACTTTGGCATTGCTTGGACTCCGGCACAGTCAGGGCATTGTCTGGCATGGAAAATGCTAAGGCAGCAGTAGATGTGCCAAAAGGGGACAGGCCAGTTGCTGCAAAAAACTGCTTGAAAGTGCTGGGCAGAAGACGGGAAGCTGGCAGCATGGAAGATCTATAAGGAACAAATGGTTCACTTTTTTTTCTGGCACCACTGCAACCCTTTCTAGGATTTCCTACCCCATCGCAACCTGCTTGCAACTGGACAGCATGATTGAGAATGAGTGGCACAGTGCACGTGGCCCATAAGCTGCCTAATACTCCGTGCAAAGTACGCCACCAGATCCCAAATATTTTCTTCCTCTCCCTTCTGTTATATGAGCTGTGTTCCCCAATAGCTTTTCAAGTCCAGATCAGTGGCCAGAAATACAGAAAGTGGGATGGGCTCCCTCCCTGATACTACATTTAGTCCTCAAGTTATGAGTACAGCAGGGACCAGAAAATTGGTCACTAAGCAGAGTGGTTAAGTGAGGCATCACCTGATTTTATGACCTTTTTTGCTGCAGTCAATTAAGTGAATCACCCACAGTTAAGTGTGACATCATGTGACCACGACTGAAGATGTCCTGCTGGCTTTCCCATTGACTTTGCTTGTTAAAAGCCAGTTGGAAAGATCTCAAATACGAATCACATGACTGCGGGATGTTGCAGCCATCATCAGTGCATAATGGTTGCCAACTGCCCAAACCACAATCATATGACCACAAGGATGCTGCAGTGGACATCAGTGAAAAGGGCTGGTCATAAGTCAATGGGTGTCATAACTTTGAACGGCCACTAAACAAATGGTTGTAAGTCGAGAGCTACCTATATACCAGCATCTCAGTAGTACTGAAGCTAAAACATTTTTCTGGATTGTGGGTTAAATTAGATTTCCAAATGGAAGGGAAATTAGCTCTCCAATCAATGAAACGTGATCTACAAGGATCAGATTGATCATCTACTCCTGCTGGCAAATCAGCCAGTTTGGCATGGCGATTGAGGTGCTGGACTAGAAAGCAAGAGATTATAAGTCCCCCTCTTTTGATCTAGGAGACTTTCTCTAGAATCCCCAAGGCATAGATGAGTACTTTGATTGCTCAGTGGTGAGGGAAATGCATTCTGCCCATGCCCAGAGGCACTCTCTTCTTCAATATTGTTTCACGTATTTCATGTCTTAGCCCTGTGACGTGGGGGAAAGTAATTCCTGGGACTAAATTCCTTGGCCGTTTCAAGAAAGCCAGGCAACTTACTTCCCCTCTGTTGCATTCCTGTTCAAATAAATCCCATTTGCTTCCCAAAGATCCAGGAGCATGGTACACACACAAAGGCCCAGCCAAGGTGTTTTAATTTGGTGCCAATTTAGGGCAGCCGTGCTGGGAGGGCGATATGAAAAGAGAGAAAGAAACTTCACCCTCAGGCAGGATGGCAACTTTAAGGCAGAAATACCATGGATACCTCTTCTTCTCCAGGAGTTTGATTAGAAGGCAGTTTGGAAGATGGTGGGATTCTCCGCAATCTGCGAACCATCTCAAACCCCACATGATCTTCAGAACGGCCACTGTCAATTTAACAGGAAGTGTATGACAGCTGTGGTCAAGCACAAGTTTGGGGTGACAAGACATGATGTGATGGCAGCAACAGATGGGACACCAGCTGCAGAGCTGTGGGGATAACCCAGTTAGTCACAGTCCCAGGCGATGAAGTCTAAAGATGTGACGAGCCCTGGAAAACTTGGCACAAGATCAAAATGAAGGCCTTTGGAAAAGCAAATCACGATAAGATGATTGAAGCAAACCATGATGATTCAGCAGAACAGCGTCTCCAGACGATCATGTTGAGATGGGATTGATCTCAACAGAGCATGATGAAATTGGGCACATCCAATCAAGCAGGACTCTCTGTTGGCAGGCCATGATTCTGTTTGTCCACAGAGAAGCAGAAGATGATGGCAAGATAGCAGACATATCAGGGTCACCCTATTGCATGATTTTGACAAACACTGGGGATTCTAGGGCATTGACAGGCTAGTAAAGGTCACGATGATCAAAGGCACTGGTGATATCCTTGTGGTGGTGGCAGGAATTCCTTTCAGTCACACAGGAAGACTTCAAGGTTTTGCTGGAGTCTGAGCAAGATACAGGAAATTGTTGGAAGTCGCAGCTAGGACTCCTCGGGAACTGATATGGGTACTATAAATACCTCCAGGCAGATCATCAAGAACCCCTGTGCTCTGGGAAACAGAAGGAAATTGAGGATTAGAAGAAGATTTAGCAAAGTTTTTCAAACTTGGCAACTTCAAGATGCGTGGACTCAAGACCCAGAAATCCCCAGCCAGCAAGAGCTGGAGTCCATGCATCTTGAAGTTCCAAGCTTGAAAAACACCGATTTAACGCATTCTTCTTCAATCTCACCCTCTCCTCCCTTGCAAATTAGCCCTTCAGTCCTTCATTTAGTCTTGCAGTTGAAGGGTATCAGAAGTTCACACCACGCAAACGCCCAATAAATCCATCTAGCTCAATACTCTGTTCCCAGCATTGCAAAAACATGACAACCGTTGCAATTGTCGTCTCCAGTTTTTGAACATGAAGACTCATTGTTAATTCATTCCTGCCCCAATGCCTGTGGGGTGAACAGTTGAGTGGCAAAGGCAGAAATAGACCGATGGCAACAGGCAGCGAACCATCTAACTGGTAATGTTCTGCATCCTTCTGGCCACGAAGGTGTCTTATAGAGAATCAGACCATTGACCCCTCAAACCTGGCACTGTTTTCTTTGACTGGCAAACTCTCTTCAACCGAACAGAAAAGGAGGGCAGAAACCAACTGCTACCAGGTGTTTCTTGGGGATGTTTCTGGAGACCCAATTTGGGATGCAAAACATCTGCTCTATTACAGAGCCCAGCCCGTTCCCACAAGGGTTGGCAAAGCCACTTTACCATGAGAATTCTTCTGTCAATGAGTCGACACAAGTTGTTCCGACTCCCACCAGCTACTAAGTAGTCATTGCCAAGGAAGTGACAAGTATATATCTGAGAGAGAAGGAAGAGAAGGGCCCCTTAGTGAGATCAAGCAAAGAGGAATTCTAAAGGAGTTATCTTTTTTTGTCAAGGATGATTGGCTCTCAGTCGGCAAATGTGCATCATTAGAATCACATTAAGTCAGACATACAGTCCAAGTAAGTGAACGAGAAACTACATGATGGGCTACGGAGAAAGAAACCAGGCTGTTGAAATAATGGCAAAGAATAAATGGAAGCATTCTCACTTTTACTCCCCCAAAGGGGATTTCCTGCAAACATTTCTTCTTGCAGTACCAAGAACCAGCAGCAGAAAACAGGTCCTACCCAAGTCCCTCCAGACTCAGTTGAAAGATTATGGCATAAACTGGCAATGGTGGTCCTAATGGCTATTGGCAAACCAAGTGCCATACCAAAAAATCTCAGATAGGATTTAGAAAATCTGTGCATTGACAAAATTTCCATCTGTCAATTGCAGTTCCTGCTTGGATCTGCACATGTATTACAGGTAGTCTTTGACTTACAACCACAATTGGGACCAGAATCTCCATTGCTATGCCAGGTGGTTGTTAAGTAAGTAGTGCCTTATTTACAACCTTGGTTGTTTAGCAAATCACTGCAGTTGTTAAATGAATCGCATGGGTGATTAAGTAAATGACTTCCCCATTGATTTTGCTTGTTGGAAGCTCGCTGGAAAAGTCACAAATGACGATCACATGAACCTGGGATGCTACAACTGTCGTAAATACATGCCAGTTGCAAATGAGTGGTTGTAAGTCAAGAACTATCTGTATGCCAATACAATATGACATCCTATGTTCCCGATGTGTATGAAGGCCAACACCAGCTAAAGATGTGATTTCACACTGTTGTGCATCTAGTAATAATAAAATAGTCTGGCCAGATTCTTTTTCCAGTGGAAGCATTGAGCCAAAAATGAACAATCTCATTGCTCAAGTAAGGTGATGGTATCAGATTACAGGATTTGGAAGGTTTAACCTTCTTGAGTGGAAATGCTCAGAGTACAATTAAATCCAAGTGCTTTGCAGTGAGAAGGTAAGGGATCCCATGCCTTCATATAGATTTGATGCGTGTGTATCTATTTTCAAGAAAGAACACGACTGAAAAATGTACGATGGGTTAATTTCACCCTTCCCTATGCTGGCTGGAGAGGTGAAGTCCACCACTTTGGGGGGACACCAGGTTTGGGGAAATTTTGGCTTTGTCTGAGCTTTGGAAATTATGAAAAATGGTTCTCCAACCTGTGAGTGACCCCGGAAATCTTCCGGAATGTCCATTATCTTGGCACACGTTTCAGCATCCCAGATCTAGGGTAGAGGCAAAAAATAAGCATTTGTATTTATTGGCTAGTTAATAGATTGTATTTTTCCCAGGTTTTTTAGCAGTGGTTTCTCATAGAAACCTTTATGTTCTGATTATATATATAACGCTAAGTCATAAATCGTCTCTTACAAAGCAGCCTGGCATCTTCCTAAGCTTTGTGAGATATTTAAATCCAATGAATGTCTTGTTCTGTGGATTATGAATTAAAAAAAAACAGGGCTTAGGGAATTACTGGAAACACACGTATAAATATAGGACATAATGTTTTTAAAGAAACTTCTGAATGATTCGCGTGATCACATCTCCATTGTCTCCTGCGTCAAGAGTCAAACTGGAGCTCCTGCTTGTATTTTTTACTCTATAATGCAACAATAGTAAAGAGATCTGGGAGTATTCTAGCAATCCCTGCAAACTTGTTTCACTCTGTGCAATGAATCTACTCTGTCCTCCCAAATTTTATACGTGAGAATAGAAATCTGGCCTGTTTCCAGATAAAAACCTCCGTTGCCATGATATTGTCCACTAAAAATAAGATTACACTTTCCCCACGTGTATGTTCTCTACACCATTCAGACTTGTAGACTTGATATAAATGAGAAACACAGAGTTTGATTTCCCTAAATTATTTGAAAGTCAACACACATTTGCCATCACCTTTGTGTTGAGTTGTGTTGTAACAACCCTGCCCTGGTTGTTACAGGTAGTCCTTGACTTATGACTGCAATCGGGACCAGAATTTCCACTGCTAAGCAAGGTGGTTGTTAAGTAAGTCGTAGCCAGTTTTATAACCTTTTTTTGCCATTGTCAAGGGAATCACTGAAGTTGTTAAGTAAATCATGCAGTCATCAAGTGAATCCAGCTTCCCCCATTGACTTTGCTTGTTGGAAGCCAGTTGGGAACATCACAGATGGTCATCAGGTGACCAGGGACGTTACAAACATTGTAAATACAGTATATGCCAATTGCCAAGGGCCCAAATTTTGATCACAGGACCATGGGGATGATGCAACAGTTGTCGATCACTTTTTTGCAGTGCCATTGTAACAATCACTAAATGAATGGTTGCAAATGAGAACCAGTTGTCATTCTCCTGCAATCTTTTAATTTGATTATGAGGGATACACAAGAAACACCCCCAAGAAGTTTCATTTTGGTTGTGAAAGTTCTTTTTGTTACGTGGTGTGATACAAATACTGTAATGTTTTGAAAACAGGAAAAAGACCATCGAAACAAAATAAAATGGTGAGAACATGATGCCTGCCACGAAAATTTACAGTGGTTGTGTGCTGATGAATAGAGCCTCATCTGGAAACAGCTCTGGATATTCCCATTGAAGAGAAAATATCCCTAAAATACCTCACTGCTCATTTAAAACCCATGCACAAAAGCGATGATTCTCTTCTCAGCTGGACGATGCTTCTCTGTCCAAGGAACCAAATTGGTTAAATCCAAATTAACTCCGATCCCTCTCGAACAGAGCAACCTTGAAGGTTCAGAAGTGCCTCTTTGCCAGCTCTTACCTCCAGGGTTTTATGCCGCCTCCAGGATCCTGTCAAAACCTGTGACCCCGTTTTGTCTATTGACAAGGCATCCCCACAGATGTGGGGCCCAAAGATACGCCTGTGGGGAGGACAGAGTAAAGATGTAAGAGCAACAGCGACAGAAGAAGCATCAATAGGATTTGAGAAAGCAAAAAGCAGAAGCAGAGGAGGGTGGAGGGTGGAGAAGGGCCCAAAAGAGAGAGGCAAGACCTCTCCCCTCTTAAGGAGGTCTATCCGGCGGGACCTTCTGTGTGGTGGCTCCCTCCCTGCAGAACATCACCCCCGAGGAAATAAGATTGGCCCCCACTTTGACACTCTTTTGCAAGGCTCTGAATGTGTGGTTCTGCTAATGGGCCTGGGGTCCCAGAATGATATGGAGGCCATCAAGTGGTTGGTCTGATTGTTGTCATCAGGAGGGAGGGGATTAAATGGCTTTTGTTCTGGGTTTTTTTCTTTGTAAGGGACCTGGTGGCTGAGTGGTTAAGATGCTGGGCTTGTTGGCCAGAAGGTTGGCAGCCTGAGTTCAAGACCCAAGCGCCATCGTGCAATGGGGTGAGTTCCCATTACTCGCTCCAGCTCCTGCCAACCTAGCAGTTTGATAGCATGTAAAAATGCAAACAGATAAATAGATGCCACCTTTGGTGGGGAAGGTCACAGTGTCCTGTGCGCCTTGGCGTATAATCATGCTGGCCACACGATCATGGAAGCATCTTCGAACAACGCTGGCTCTTCGGCTATGAAATGGAGATGAGCGTCGCCCCCTAGAGTGGGACACACCTAGCAGGGGAAACCTTGACCTTCTTTTAATCTCTGTAAGCTGCCCGGAGTCACCGTGCGTGACTTGGGCAGCCACGTAAGAGAACTGGATGGAGAAGTGGGGGAGATATGATACATAGGCATACCGTTGGGAATGTGGAAGTTGTGCGCTCCAAAACTAGAACAACAAAAAGCCAGAAAAATGAAGTTAGATAGCTTTGTACCCTTCAGCACTCACTTGATAACATTTCCCTGGCCTGTTCTGCCTCCAGTGGAACAATCAACAATGCCAATGATTTTGGGATGCACTTTAGGGCATGCCTCTTGGGACAAATTACACAGTGCATAAAATCAATCAGTCATCCTTCTGATTTTTGTTTTAACTCCAATGCAGGAGGAAGCCCACAAAGACCCCTGTGACCTGCAGAGATTACAAATCTAAACCTCAGTAGTAATCACCTGTTTTGGGAAGCATTATTTGAATAAATAAAATAAATCATTCTCTTTTAATCATAAAACATATTGTTTGGAGCAACCCAGTCAATTCAAATCCCATCCCCAAACTGGTTGAGAAATTCACCTCATTCCCTCCAGAGATGGCATCGCATTGCTGCCCACCTATCTCTGACCTACACCTTATGCCCTTCAGAGACAAAAAAATCAATAAAATGTTTTAAAGGTGTGGCCTTGTCCCAAATTTTGCCTACTCATAGCTCACATCTTTGGACCATTAAACATGGAATGGCGCATAGGGGAATCTAATCTTCTTCTTCAGCCTTTTTATAAAGAAAAATCCCCCCTCCTTCCACCATTTATGGAGACAAGTGAATGCTGGTGGTGGTGGTGTTGGAGAGATGAAGCTCCACCACCAGTTTTCCTGTTTTGGATCAAAGCACCTCCAAGTTTACATAAGTAGAGGTAGAGCAGTGCCAACAGGTATTTTCAATACTTTGTAGCTTCCTTTGGGTTTGTGCAACATAGTGATCATCCTAGTTGAGGTCTTGGGTTGCTTAAACCTGCAACTCCAAAAGCAGCTCTGATATTTGGGGCTTGCAGGATAAGACACTATCAACAGCCCCCCCAAGCCAAACGGCTGAGATGGCTGAACTGGGGCTTTTTCCCAGGCACGTTGACTATTTGAAGGTATCCCCGGTGAACAAAGAAGAGTATTTCTTTGGTCCATTTGCCATGCTGTGTCCTGACACCCCCACTGCCAATTTTCAGTCCAGGAATTGCTCAGCACCACAACCAGAGTTCTAAGCCGAGCCCCAGAGTTTCACCTGTACTGTGTCATCCCATCCTCCAGAAAGGAAACGCTCATCGTTTTCTGGGAAGAAGATCAAAGCATAGACTCGGGACATATGCCCATCCATTACATTTGGCGAATCACTGGGGGGAAAAGACAGCTGTTGTCAAGGCAGACCTAGATAAGGAAACTAAAGTTATAGATGCTAATACTACTTTTATCACAAGGTCATAGCAACAGGAGTTTCTAAATCTGAATGTGCTTCGTCCCTTCCTTTATCTTCATGAGGGCCAGGGGGAGTCTCATCAGGTTACAATTCTAGCCCAGACTCAGATTTTATTTATCTCACCGATGTTTTGGTTGGAGCTCTTCCTACAGTTGCAGCCATCAAAAGCCATCCATCAAGTTCCCTACTAAATTCAGTCCCTTAAGGTTTCTTACATTCCCAAGAGCTGATATCCTAATCTCAACTGCATACCTTGGCATATAAGTTTGCCATCTACTCCACGTCTGAGCATCATACATGTAAATTCCAGGTCCTGCTCCACTTGTGAGAAACTTGGAGCCAGAAGGATTGAAACAGGCTGCAAGGGTTTGGCGATCCTCTGATATGGTGTGCAAGCAGGTGTGAGTAGAAACGTGCCATAATTTCACTTTCCCACCAGAATCTGTGGTTGGGAAAGAGCCCAGAAATGTAATTAATTAAACTGCATTAATTGATAATGCAAGATAGATAGAGAACATCATAGGGCAATAGTAGTCAAAATGGGACCCAGTTAGCAAGAACCTTCTTCTAACTTGAATAACTTCAGATGTACAGGGAGTTTTGTTTGTCAGTGCCTAAGGATGCAGCCAGATTTAGAACATCAGGAGAAGTACAAATGGCAAAGCTAAACAGCTTCATTCACATATCAAACGAAACCATAATGCAATTTGTGTGGTTTATTAAGAAGGCTTAATCGTATTCAAGGTCTTGCATGTTCCAAACAGAAATCAATATTGCATGCCAAGAAGTTGAATTCAAACTTCATCATATCAGAAAAGCATCACTCACAGGTGGAAAGTAAGACATCCGTATTGTGGGCAGGCCCACGGGGCATAAAGCGCATTGAGGTAGTGGGTAGTCCTAGAGATGTTATCTCATTGTCAGTAAGAATGTGTTGAAGTGACCCGTCACTGACAGAATAAACCTTGAGCACAGGAAAGAAGACAAAGAAATGTCAGGACAAAACTTTGAGCGCAGGAGGGAAGAAAAGAGATAACAGGAGGTAATTACCGACAATAAATGGTTCGTGTTCCATTAAGCAAAAGACCATAGCCCAGAAATCCAAGAGAATGTAGGTAATTCTCATGGAAAATACCATAATATAAAATTCTAGCTTTGAAGCTACAACTAATAATATGGCACAATGCTCTTTGAACAGCGATATGATTCCATTTCTGTGGAATGTACTCAAGTTGGACAGTTGACATACTTGGCAAATTCTCCAAAGTATATCAATACCCATGTTCAACTTGCACCATCTTTGGATAGAGCCTGGAATCTTGGGGAACAGTTGCAACAAGTCACTATAATCCAGGTTTAATAGCATTTTTTGTATGGCCAGAGCTATTTTTTATTTATTTGTATGTAAATGTGTGTTTTAGCATACAGATTGAGGGCTTATAAGTGGAATATATGGTTGGCATATAGGAAGGAAGATGGAAGGGAAAGAGAGAGAAGGAAGGAAGGGAGGGAGGAAGGAAGGAAGGAAGGAAGAAAGGAAGGAAGGAAGGAAGGAAGGAAGGAAGGAAGGAAGGAAGGAAGGAAGGGAATTGCACTGACCCAGAATCAATAGACTTATTGCTAAGTATTGGCGGCGTAATTCAATGATGTTGTGGAGGCCACCATTTTATCTATCCCTGATGACCCAGTGGGATTCCCTGGTTGTGATATACAGTATTAGAGATCTAATTGTAATGGTGAGACTATCAACTCACCATTCACTGCAGTTCTATGTGGGTTGACTTAGATGCAAGTCCTTTGGAGTCACGTGGTTTTATTCGGTTTTATTCTTTGGTTGAATGTGTTTAAGATTGCAATTCTCTAGTATAATTTGTTATGTTTATACTCTTTCTTTTAGGATCTCAAAGTAGAATATATGGAGTGATCACCCTTCTGGTGATGCCCTTGAGGCGGCTGAGAGGAAGAGGTTGGCCCAGTTATCTAGTGAGTTTCCACACCTGAGGATGGACTTGCACCCAGTTTTCTCCATTTCTAGTCTAACATCTTAATCGTACATCACATGAGCAACTATGTTTGCTGTAGACAATCCTTTCCCTCAGTTCTATAGATGCTTTGAAATACCCATTATTTTTTTAAGCCAAGGCTTGTACAGAATGTTTTGAGGGTACTGAAAATCTGTGATGATGAATCAGATGCTAAAAAATAAAGAGCAAAGAATATTGTGGTATCTGATCCTGCTCATCTCTTGCTTGTAAGGGATGGCCTTTCTGATTCCCAGCAGGCAGCTGTGGGTGCTCAAAATCTCTACCACGGTTTTTCCAGCTTGTTGCCTTTCAGTTGAACCACACCTCATCTTGTGAGCTCTAAAAGTTACTCTAAAAGTAACACACCTGGGAGGAAGCCAGATAAGGTAAGACTACTGAGCATTGAAACCAAAGACAGTACAATGCTTGTTTGTGGCAGGGGAAGTCAAAAGAGTCACAATATAAGCCGTGGCTGTATAATTGAGACCATAGGCATGTATATGTAAGATATAGGGCTGTTGTGGCTATCTTCTTGAACTTTTTTGACTGCCCTTTGTGGACAAACCTGGTTTCTGGTCCTCTTTCTCTGTCTGAACTGACCTTAATGGTTCCAGTACGCAATCCTGTGGCAACCCGTGTCCCATCGTTATTAAACTGGCAGCAAAGAAGCTGATCTCCACAGTCTCTGTTGGGAAGGATGACCAAAACATTCTCATTTAGTAGCTTTCTTCTTTCATAGCTGGTAATAATAACGAGAAAACCCTGCAACTTCACATTTCAAACTATGGAAGTTGAAAATCCAATATATTTACAGGGTACAGGCCTTCACACCAAGTAACAGAGTCATAATTTATTAAAAGGATTCGACTATAAAGCCAGACAAGATACAACATAATCCCAAAGCCATAAATATTGGGAATATAAATATAAAATGGGGAATCAGCATGTAGCCAGAAATAACAATACATCAAGGTCAAGCTGAAAAGCCTGCATGTCAGAGCTGTAGGAATTGCCAGGAAGAGATGTAAGAGGCAGAGGAACTAGAGATCAAATTGCCAACATTCGCTGGATCATGGAAAAAGCAAGGGAATTCCAGAAAAAACATCTACTTTTGCTTCATTGACTACGCTAAAGCCTTTGACTGTGTGGATCACAACCAAA
>JANHZU010010884.1:115351-134238 GCA_032468055.1 Acrochordus granulatus | reverse complement strand
AATCCAGTCCAGATGCCTGTTTTTTAAACTTTGTTGTGATGCAATTACCCTGGACGAGTGAGAGTCTTCACAGACTTATTTATTACAGTTAAGCCATTCCTGATATAAATCTCATGTGGTCTATCCAGATGTTCACCAAATCCAGATTTAAATTATTTATATGATGCTTTGGGACTTACCCCTGTCAACAGGGAAGAAGTCGGACAATCAGAATTGATCTGTTGTCTATTATTGTTTTCTCCTCAATACTCTGAAAGTTTTAAACTTTAATTAGGGAACCAAAGGGGAGGGCGAGATATCTAGACTCTCTTGGTAAATGTTTGATTTGTTTTTAAGTCCACTTTAAGCAATAAATTTCACTTGTCTCATTACAGTTGGGGGACATATAGCTTTTGAAGACTTTGTAGAGTTGATGACCCCAAAACTGCTGGCAGAAACACTGGGCATGATTGGCCTTCAAGAAATGAGGGATGTCTTCAAGGAGGTAAAAACAGAGGGCAGGGCACTGGAGTTTGCAGTTAGATCTAAAGTGGAAAGGTGGATTAGATGACTCTTTTTAATCTGACATTTATTTCCCAATTTCTCCATCTGAGCAAAACTTCACCAGATGAGCATCTTCTTCTATATGAAATTACCAGATCCCACAAACAAAATATAATTTGCCCTTAACCATGATATCTGCCCCTTATTTGGTTCTCTGTAGGATACTGACTCCTGTCGAGAGTAAAGAAAATGACAGAGATGGGTTAAATCCACTCCCAAAGAGACGTGAGAAGCATAACTCAAGCTTAAAACAATCTAAGGGGAGGAGGAAATGGCTCAGACAGACTCCTCTTTAGTACACAGAAGTATTGGGGGAAATAAAACACACTCAGACTTGCAAGGTGCTGTTACTATAGTCAATATAATTTGAACCTTCCTTTGAAGTTACTTTCTTGATCTCATACACACAGTGGAGCTGATATCTCCGAATGTATTTATGTCTATAGATATTATAGACATGGACACAAAATAGACTAAGGGTCAGGGCATACATAAACACCCTGTGTAGATGTCTCTTTTAGAACAGGACTACATGATGTACAGTGGTCTCCTTTTACTCCAAGGCTATCACTGAGGCTAGCTTTCTGGTTTATTTCTGATCCATTGTGAAAGTATTTTCTCCCATGGGGTTGACATAGAAGGGGATAGGATATGCCCAGCTCGTGTTGAGCACTACTGGCCATCACCTCTCCAATCATTTGTTGTGAATAAGTGGCTGACAAGCCTGGATGTCCTATTTACTCTCCCCTCCAAGATCCCTGTAATGTGTGTTGATAGGTGAGATGGTAAGTCAGACAGGGTGGTAACACTGACTGAAGTGGGAAGACTCTCTTCAACCACTTCAGTAGGTCCCAGATGATCCATGTAGCTTGTCAACAGGTTGTATGGGTTGTGGTTTCCATCCAAAGCTGGAGGAAAGAATCATTCCTGAAGTTCTTCTCCCAGGGTTTGATCCACATAATGAGGTCACAGAGTCCACCTTTGTCACAGGTGATGATATGATCACATATGAGGGCTGTGGTGGCTGAAATGGGCCACTCTTTTCATTCAGCCAGGGATGCCACTCCTAATGTGTTGACAGTTGTGGTGGCACTGGCTGAAGCAGGAAGGTCTGTTGCAGCAGCCTCTAGTCAACTTTACTATCTTCCCCAGTTCCAACCAACATTTGAAGAATGATTAGATCTTTTTGTCCCAACAGCGCAGGAATCCTCCAGTCTCTGAGTGTTAATTGCCCTGTACTAAGTTGCTTTATTAACAAGGACAAATAGTAATTGACTATGTGTACCAAGCAAATTAATTCTGGTATACTTTGTGCTGCCTTGTTAACTGGACAACAGCACATTCAACTGACTGTCTGGATAGACATGATGCCCATGGTGTCCACCAATACTGAGAGGCTTAACCTGCTCCTGTCTCCCTCAATAAAATTGCTTAGCCCAATGATTCCATTCAAAAAGTCTGCAACTCCTAGAATTTGCAGTTCCAAACAACCAACTGGAGCAGTGTTTCTTAACTTTAGCAGCTTGAAAATGCATGGACTTCAACTCTCAGAATTTGTAGTCCATGCTTGGAGGGTGCATATCATCTTAAAAAAAAACACACCACTGTATCTACCAGAATCCTGATAACTAAACCTGTAATGTCAGAAATGAATGCTTTTGCAGCTAGGGCCAAGGCAGCTCCGTATTTCCAAGTGGTAGCTCTCTTTTCACATATTTATGAAAGCTGCGTTCTTTCTAAATCACACCCAACCACCCTGCCATTAATATCAAGTGGGAGATGATCATATCATCTCTGGCCTCTGGTAAGGAGTGATTGCTGCACTGTGGATCAAAGTCTGGCCCCTTCGTAGGTTCTGGGACCTGAGAAAAGGTCACTGCTCTCTCACATGCCAGTACAGGATTATATCGGTCCACAGCTAATGCTCCCTTCTGAACTACTATAAACAATATGCATGGATAGTCTGAATTCTTCTGGGTCTTCTTTCCAGTTTGACACCAATGGGGATGGCAAGATCACTATGAATGAGCTGCGTCAGACCATGCAACGGTTGATGAGCGAAAGGATCACCCCTCGAGAGATTACCGATGTGGTGAAGGAAGCTGACATCAATGGAGACGGGACTGTGGATTTTGAAGGTGATATCTGGCAATGTAAGACTGATGGAAAGAGATTATAGGCTTAGGGAAATCGGGATGAGAGATTAAAATATTAAAGCTCCAGGGAGATAGGATTTAGAAGCACAGAGCAACGAGATACAGGCTGAAATGGATAATAGATTTAGAAAGTTATTATGTTGTTCCAATTTCACGGAGATTGGAACACGGTTGTAATATTCCCCCATCCAGAGGAGGTTTTTGGGGTTCAAACAATTAAGGTCAACATTAGAATAATATTTCCCGTTAAGCTATATATTTTCTTTTTCTTTCAAGAGTTTCATGTGCCCACTTTAAAAAACAGGAGCATGCTAGTGGCACCCCACTACATTATTTTCCACATTTCCTTTGCATTATTGTACTGATTTACATACCAAGAAAATATTTGTTGCAAGAGATTGAGATGGAGAAGGAAAAAAAAACTTTGGAACTGACTGCTGTATGAGCTGGAGGTCATCAGTTTGGATCGATTTCGTCTTTTCTAGCAGAAAGTCAGAAGATATGCCACTCTATATATGTGGCAGTTCCATAGTTAAATGATATGCACACAGGAAGTTTGATCTGTACCTAATCAGACGACACAATACATTTAATTTAGAACGTCTTTCTAGTTCTTGACAGCTGCAAAAAGAGATTTTCAGTCGCTGAAGGCTCCCCTGCTAACACATTCCTGTCAGTTAAATTCAGAAACCAGTTGAACAGAAACCAGTCCATGTCATTAAGCAAAGTTCAGTGGTGAGGATCTGACATTAAACAGCACAAGCATACTAATATTATCTTATGATATTTCCCTTGCAGAATTTGTCTGGATGATGTCACGCTGATGCAACCATCCACCCCTCTGCTTCCAAGGATTGAAAATACACAGTGCATTTTTAAAAAATGTATGCATGGATCAATTATGTTGAGTCAGTGCATTATGGTGAAACTTCCTGATTGGGAACTGTTCCTCATAACCCATACATTCCTCCAGTTTTTGAGTTTCCAAAATAAAAAGTATATTGTCATAGTTTGCCCTGCTCCCTAGTGAAATTCTAACCTACTTCAGTAAGAAGGCTTGTGAAGAGTCTGCCTTCACAGCATAACTTCCCACCCAATGTCACAAACCAGAGGGGGAAAAGAGAGCATAAATTCTTGTCCTTAAAATCCAAACAGACACGGTGCCTGAGGGAGTGGCTTTAACCACCTTTGCCCAAATGACAGCTCACCTGAGTAGAGATGCTACCTCCTGGTAATGTGACACTCAGGCTATTTCTAAACACTGGTTTACCCACCTTCCAGAAGACCAAGAGACCTGTGTTAAAAATGGCTGCACTAAAAGGTTGGTGGGATGGAGGAGAGGTACTGAATGAAGCAGGGGAAAATTTGCAAGATGCATTGAGAGAACTTCTCCTGGGCCTGTTCATCCCATCAATTAATCAACCAAGTTATTCTTGGGCATGGCTTTACCAATTTTCCAGAAGAGCCGTAGCCTGGTGTCCAAAAATACATCAGTATCTCAAGTCAGTGGGAGAGAGGACTTGAAGAGGAGGGAAGCTTGCAGGGCACATCAAGGGAGTTTCTTCCTAGTTCAACCATGATCCATCCCACCAATCGATCATCCAGGCTGTTTTTGGATAAAGGTCTTCCTGTCAATCAGGCGAGAAGGAGAAACTTGCAAAACTTTTCTCCATTTCTCTTCAGCTGCCAATTGTTTTTATTTCTTTATTTGTATCCCGCCTTTATTATTTTTATAAACAACTCAAGGTGGAAAATATATTCAACACACCTTCCTCCTCCTATTTTCCTGTGAGGTGAGTTGGGCTGAGAGAGAGGGACTGGCCCAAGGTCGCCCAGCTGGCTTTTCATGGCTAAGGCAGGATTAGAATTAAGCATGATTTTATTGTACATTATTTGGGAGAGTAAGGGACAGATTTGATCATGATAAATGAGAAAAGGGGACCTGAGTTCTCACAGATTTTACAAAGCAGAGGTTGAGAGGGAGTCCTTTTCCAGTGGGGCTGCACTTTATATTTTTTTAATGATTGTAGGAATTAGCTTAACCACTAGCCCAAATTGGCATAGCTAGCTGAGGAATTCTGGAAGTTGAAGTCCACTCATCTTAAAGTTGCCAAGGTTGGACACCCAACCTTGTGAGTGGTTAATTTCTAACAATCCAATATCCGCAATTATCGGTCAACATTTACAGAAGTCAGAAAAATTGTCCAACAGCTCAAACATGACCTTGACCAAAGTGATTTTGCTTTGATCTCTGCCCTGAAGGAAAACATATGGGCAGGGATAAAGAGATTAAATCGAGAATGGACAGCTTTTGCACTTGAAAAATATGAAAACTTCTGAAAAGTTCTGCTGGGAACCTGAGCACCTGTATTTAAGCATCATTCCCAGGAAAGGGATGTGGGCCTGCTGAGATGCCCAGCACCTTGTTTAATCCAGGCTGTTCAAGGATTGCAGCTCCAGGCTGGCTAGTTTCTATCAGTAATCTTTTGAGATTAAGAGTGATGGGAAGCAAAACAGCTGCTGCCAGCCCTCCTTTCCGTTCCATCAAATTATGATAGAGGCCCAAAAGAGAGATTCTCAATGGCAAACCAAGGTAATTCCTGTTCCTAGAGACTGAATTCTGCTCCTAAAGACTAGCTTTTGAGCTTAGCCATCACACCACTCTCACCCCCATTCAGATAATGGCGATGCCCAGTTTGGAAAAGTAAAGGAGGATTTCTCAAAGTCATCCTCCAAGTCCACACTCAGTTCTTCTCTTCGTTTCCCCTTGTCTTTAAAAACAAAGCTACAGGTTTTCAGAAGAGGAACAGGCACACGGTCAACATCATTTTCATACTGCTCCAGCCCCCACTTCTTCCCACTCTGCCAACTATTTTTTACTGTAGCCTACTGGCAAGAGAAAATCCCATTTGTCCTGATTACTGTCTTTCACCATTTTTAGCAAGACAGCTGGTTTTAATCCCAGTTTAGTGCTGCCTGTGGGTGTGATGCTCCAGTTTGCTAATGTCTGTGCTTCCTTAAGCCCATTATATAAATCCTCAGCTCCCCATTTTCTTCCCCCTTCATTCTGCCTGTGGATCTGCCTTCCTAAAAACAGGTCAGCACACATTCAAGCCACAATACACACCAGTTGGGATACAGGCGAAAGAAGCTGGTGACAAACACATTAAATCTTCACTGCAACTGCATGATTGTGTAAGGTGGCCTGGAAAATTGCTAGAATCAGATGGTAGCTGTAACTGCTTCATTCTTAGAGCAAAAAGGAAAAAGAGCAGGTATAAAATGAGGAATCAAAGGATCGTGAAGATAAGGGAACAAAGGTTGACTTGACAAATTGCATTCTCCCAAATGGTATAACATGCATCCTGAGGCAGACTAAACTTATGGAAAGTTTTGGAATTTGGGAAAATGGGAAAATCAGAAAGATCAGGCAAATTATTCCTATTCCCTCTCTGTTGTGGGTTGCTTCCTGGGGTCTTGATTGTGTTGCCTGGAAGTCAACTTCAAATCCATTCTTGGGAGGGAGAAATGGACGATTACAGAATGATTGCAAGTAGGCTGTTTCTGTCACTGGTGCAAACACTGAATGTCCATCATAGAGTTTATATGTCTAAGATGGGTAATCATCTTTTGTAAACCATGGTTGTTTAGAAAGAAACATGCAGTTGAGTTATATACTGCCAGGGGAATTCTGGGAGTTGAAGTCCACATATTTTAAAGTTATAAAGTTTGAAAAATACTGATTTAAAAGAAGCAAAAAGGGCCTAATCTTAGGATACACCAAGTTTCCAAAGGTTAGATTCTGTTCATGCAAATCTGACCTCTCTAAATTTTCAGAGGATTTTATAAAATAAAGGACTCAGCTCCCGCTGGTTCTTATTTCCTGCTGGATTGATACTGAGCCAGGGAAATGTAGGGCATTTCTCCCTACCTCTTTAATATTTATTCTTCCTATCCTTAAGTTGGTAGAAAAACACTTTTACCTCAATTTATGCTGCTCCCATGGCCAAGCTTTGTTTGCCTCAGCAACAAGGCTGAGCATGGTGCCATCCTTACCAATTTAATGGAGGACAGTTTCAGCACAGTGATAGGTTGGTCCCCCAATTTCTTTCCTCATTACCAGTTGGTTGGAAAAACAAGTACCAGTAGGGCAGATCTTGGCAGGAAGATTGCTTGTTCCAGTTTCATTCTGTGCCCATTTGTCAGACATGAAAGACTAGATCCTGACATCAAGGTTCAAGTTAATTGATTTATTGCTCCAGCCTTTTCACAAGAAACTACACAACTAACAGTCCAGTACCTGTGGGTGTTAAAGTACAACGGCAATCAGGAAGGATGGACTTTGTGTGTTTATGGCTATGTAGTGATTCTAGACTAATGCCTCTTTTGATCCTCCCCTTTGCTCTGCCATCTCTTTTCCTACACCATTCTATGGCCAGTCAATTGGATTTTATTTTATTGTATTTGCTTCCTAGTGTTTTTCCCACAAGTATAGGATCAAATGGATGTTGATCCATTGGTTGTGACAGGAATTGACTGACCGGCTTGTCACTTGAGCCTAACATCGTATGATGATTGAGAGTGACTGACCTAAAGTCATCTAGCTGGCTTTCATGCCTAAAGAGGGACTAGAACTCACAGTCTCCCAGTTTCTAGCCCTTTCCTTTATCACTGGACCAAACTGGCTCTCAGTTATTTGCTATACAACTATTAGTCTCAAAACAAATCCAAGCTGACAACCAGGGTAATGCTGGCATATAGTTTGACAGGTTCTTCCTAGATCATCTTACTCTAAATCCCAGATGAATTTCAATAGATTAGCTTATATCATCTTGCCTTTTACCTCCTTCTGTATTTTCTTCCTCAAAAGAATTTTCAGTAATGGCTAAAGACTGTTGCTTATTGCCAAAAACACTCCCATGCACAATTCTCATTCCCAATTGATAGGTCTACTCCAAACAAACTAAATGTTCAATCTCTCTTGTAATCCAACCCAACATGGACAGATAAGGTAATGTCCAATTAAAGGAAATACATTAATATTCTGTTTTTTTTCTAAAAAATCAGTCTTGCAGGAGATCCTAGAGCTCAGCAAATCCAAGAGTGAATTTTGACAAATGACTAAGCCTTCTGATTTTGACATCCTCCCAAGTCATTCCCAATGCAAATTCATATTAAGAAGAGTGATGGGGGATGTTTTCCTGCTATCTGATGGGAAGGCAACAAAGCTGGGAAACCCATCAATCTCCTTTGTAGTGAGTCATGTATATTCTAAATATAGGAACTATTATTTGGTAGCATGATGCCTGTGGTAGAATAAGGATCAGCAAAGGATTGGCAAATTCTGTACTGGTATAGTATCTTGCCAGTTCAAAGACAGATAGATAGGAGGTTAACTTCATAATAAACAACAGTCTTCAGCCATTACTGAAAATTATTTTGAGGACGAAAACATGGAAGGGGCTAAAAAGCCAAGATGATATAAGCTAACTTACTGAAACCCATCTGGGGTTTAGAGTGGATCATCAATCCTTTCCATAACTCAATATTTTAGAAAAGGAGTATCCAACCTTGGTAACTTTAAGATATATGGACTTCAGCTCCTATAGCTGGCTAAGGAATTCTGGGAATTGAAGTTCACACATCTTAAAGTTACCAAGGTTAAACATATTGTTTTAGAGTATTATTTAAAAAGACTGCAATTAAGAAAGTTTGAATAACCAGGAGTAGACTAACACTGACAACAAATAAAACACTAGGTACCTATTCCATCTTCCCCTTTTTAATGGATCTCTTGTGATAGAAAAAAGAGTAGAAGCCTCAGTAGGAAAACACAGGAGGTGTTTTAACAAATGAAATGTTTTAACAAATGAAATACAATGATATCTAGACCTCCTGTTAAATCCTGATCTGTGATTCTAGAAAAAATGGGATGGTGTTTAATAAAGGTAAATTCCATCACGACCGTCTTAAAATCCTTCTCCACAGCTCCAAGCAAAGCAGATCTCGTTCTTTTCGGATTCCAAGTAGCACACTTTGGTTCTCATGAGCACGTCTGATGAGATAAGGGATAACCTCTTCCACAGATCCATATGGGATGGATTTGTAGATGGCATAACCTGCTTGACCTACACTTGGCCAGAAGATAAAAAAACAAAGAAAGGAGGTGAATATATCACAGAAAGAAGAGAGAAAATGAAAGAATCGTGAAGAACATGGAGCAAGACTCACCTAGTGCCAAGGAAACCTGGTCACACATGCCCAGCAGCTGCCCAAAGCTAATGGGTCCAGCATTTTTGTTGATGCCCAGCTCTGACATCCTTAAGTGGATAAAACAAGCACAGACAGCAATAGGCATGAATTAATATAGAGTAGAAAACATAAGATGTAATCTAGAAGACAATTCTAGCTTTAGCATTAATTCATTGGCAGGTTTTCATCAAGCATGTGGGCATTCTACAATCCTTCAGATATTATGACTATTAAATTTTTATCCCACCTGTTTCATATATAACTCAAGATGGAAAACATACTGAATACTCTTGACATTTATTTTCCCCACAATAACCCTATGAGATGAGTTGGGCTGAAAGAGAGGGAGTGGCCCAAAGTCATCCTGGCTTTCATGCCTAAAGGAGGACTAGAACTCAAAATCTTCTAGTTTCTAGGTCAGCATTTTTACCACTATACCAAAGTTGCTGAATGTCAATTTCCAGGAACTCAGCCTGTGTAACCCAAGGTGAGAGATTCTGAGAACTGTGACACAACAAAATCTGGAGGCCCTAGGCTCCCTCCCCTCTGTTTTATGCAAATTACCCAAAATTATCAGTTTCATTTTTTGCCCTTTTATATCTAATTTCCCACAAATTTGGGAAAGCAAATGGATATTTGTTTTTACTGGTGTACTAATGTTTCTAGCCTCCAATCATTTTGATTTTCCCTCCCAGTTGTTTTAAAATGTAAAACAAGCCATCTCTTGAGCACAAAATATGTTGCTCAGCTGCAGGTGAAGAAGTCTGAGATAGGTGAAGATTGTGAGTTACAAAAATATCATGATCTCCCTAGAGCAAGTGAAAATAGTTCTGTTTCCCTGTTCCAAGAGTGGATACATATAGGTTCTCCAGACCCTTTCTTGAAGTCTCTGGAGCTCTCCCTAAACAAACAAACAAACAAACCTATGTCTTCTGCACAAACTGTTGTCTGCTTTTCTTTTATGTGTTCCATGGTGAAAAGGTAGGGAAAACCTTTTATCTAAACCAGTGCTTCCCAATCTTTTCACTCTTCAGCTGTGTGGACCCAGAATTCTTAGCAATGTCATTACTGACTAAATGCTCAAAGTTGAAATTTACAAATCTGGAGGACATCCACCTTTGGAAACACTGATCTAAATGAAAGTTTACAAGGTTCCCACTTATTTCCCCATATTTTCCCCCCCTCTTGGCTTAGAGGTGGCAGGTTTTCAGGCTGCTTCTTTTAGTTCAATCTGAAGAGCATTTAAGGAGATGGGAATGACTTGTTCACAGAATCATGCAGCATTTTAGTAGATGTTTTATTACACAGTCCTTCCTCACCCCTTTGGCACCTACTATACCTTTTCACAGCATGTGTCACAGAGGCTTCATTGTGTGTGGCCACAATCATCTCAAATTTTCCCTTGACTTGAGATACTTGATCCAAACCAAAATCCAGACAACGCTGGTAACTGTTTGCCAAGGAAAAAGGAAGGGGCATTACTGCAGAAGGAGATTCCCAACAGAAAACTTACAAGTAGCACACAACAGAACCACAGTAATAGCATGTAGACTCTTCCACTGTTTCATTTCTACAGAGTGTTCAGGTCAACAAGCTGCTTTTGATTTAATGCCTGTAGATAAATTAAAATAGCCACTTCTGTCAGCCCCACTAGGTAGATCAGACCAGGAAATCTATTCCTCAGGAAGGCTGAAATCATTTTTGAGATTAGCTATAATATCAGATTCTTGCAAGTCTGATTATGCTGTATCACTTCCTCTTTCTTAGAGTTTGATGAATTAGGAAGATGTCTTAGAACTTCCAAACTTTATCTGTAGGTTCTGGATTTTAAAAAAATGTTTCAGGCCCCCTTTTGCTTAGGCAACAGCTTCTATATATATATACACATCAACTCCATATGGAGAATAGTAATAACAAAAAGAGATAATAATCTAGATAATAAGAGAGTTTTTTCTATCCTGTTATTCTATACTGCTTTTTTTCTTCCTTCTCATCCATCCAGAACCAATGTCATAGACTCCTACTCAGTTATCAGTGGTTATTGTTCTTCATGTTTGAGGTAGTCTTTCAAAAGTCATTGGATTGTTCTGGGGTTGTCCACTTGAGGTTTTATTCATTTCTACCAGTCTCATAGGATCGAAATTTGCAATGCCTTGGTCTCTTGGTCATGAGTGATGCAGTTATGGCTACATAAATATCAGCAAAGAAAGACTTGAATGAGGAAGACGAAGCTTTCCCTGTGTCATATCCAGGACCTTAAAATAGAAGAGTAGTTCTGTTGAGAAAGACCTCACCTTTCATTGGTAGCCTCCCAGCTGGGCTGCACAGGATCAGGGTACCCTTTTTCCTTTGCCAATTTCTGTTCTTTGTTCAGATAAGCCCCCCGAACCAGCTTCACTCCGAAGCATACACCCAAGCGTTCTGCAAGGGCCACATCCTGCTTCAGGTGCTCCAAAGTGTTCTGGAGGAGAAAAAAAAAACTAGGCAACAATAAAGCAACTGCTATGGAATATTAACAAAGCCTCCTAATGGCATCCTGTTGTTACAATTTGAGTGGAATTTTTGATACCTAGGAAATATGATGAACAAAATAGGAGGGATTGTAGGTATAAAAACCCACCTTGAGATATGCTTGATAGGTGTTCCAAATCCATGGCTGTTGGGTGTTCCAAGTAGCCATCATTGCCATGGTGACTAGTGTCAGGGCAGGGTTAATGTAAGTATATTCTGCATCTACCAAAACACGGACTCCTCTTTGTACAGCATGCTACATGGGGAGAAAGCCACATGATTCATGAAGAAGTCATGTGACAGATTATTTCGCATTCAAGTAGTTGGTTCCTGAAAATTTTACTTTATAGTAAACAACTACAGGATCCTAGAAGTCCCTTTCCCAAAGCCAACAGTGATAACAGACATCTGTAAGGCATTTCCCCCCCTATAGCAATTTGGATTATAATACTGCAGATGGATATTTTCAAGCAGCAACCAAAAAATCAGATACATGGTGTAGAAGAGTTTATAATTTTTCAATACACTTTGTAAAAACCTGGGCTATACTTTGGTGGGAGATGTTCACCTTTGTTTCTGATTATTTTTTCAACCAAAACTACAAAACATCTGTCTCTTTGCTCCCACTGAATGGTCATCTGGGTTTGTGCAGCCCAAATATTCTTAATCTTCACCTATTTCTTCCTTTACCTATACATATACAGATAATCCTTGATTTATGACCACAAATGGCATCAGAATTTCCTCTGCTAAGCAGGACAGTTGTTAAGTGAGTTGTGCCCAATTTTACAATCTTTTTAACCATGGTTGTTAAGTGAATCACTACATTTGTTAAGGAATCACACCATTGTTAAGCAAATCTAATTTCCCCCATTGTCTTTGCTTGTTGCAAGCTGGTTGGGAAGGTTGCAAATTATGGTCATGTGACCATAGGATGTTGTAACCTTTGTAAATACATTCTGATTGCCAAGCACCTGAATTTTGATCATGTGACTGTGAGGATGCTGTGTCAGTCATAAGTGAGAGGACAGGTCATAAGTCACTTTTTCAGTGCTGTTGTAACTTTGAACAATGACTAAACAAGTGGTTATAAGTTGAGGACTACCTGAATGTAAAGATACATTTGCTGTCTAAACAAAACTAAACCTAGTAATATCTAAAGCAGAGATAGATAATGTTGCACCCTACAAATATTTTGGATTATAGCTCCCAGATGACACTAGTTATGTTGGCTGGGCTGATAGGAGTTCAGCTCCAGTAGCTGTGGAGGGCATTCAGATTGAAGAATAGCAGCTTAGAGTCTCCTCTATGGACAACTGAAGAATACATCATAATTCTGTTTGAAAAATACTTGGATTCCCTCTTTATGCTTTGTTTGTGGCACTGCTTGCATCTAACCATGGCACAAACATGTCTTTGCAACATTTTTTGTCTGTCATACCCCCATGTCATTGCCTTCATCTTGTCTTCAGCCCTTATATCAGAGAGATTAACTCAGTCTTGTGATTTCTTTTTTAAAGTTATATTTCTTCCCTTTAGCCAACTTACCCACAGTGGTTTTAAGGTGTGTTGCGTTTCTCAATTATTTTTGTTGGGGATGTCATTTATTGGCCATTTCAGGCTGGTGTGAATGCACCCCCTTTCCTTAAATCACTGGTATTCTTTTCTGTCACCATTATTTTTTCTTCCCCTCCATGTAGAAAGCGTCACCTCTGTTTGTTTTCCTATGCAGCTCCCATCTTTGACATACAGTAAGTGATAAGGAGAGGTAGGCCCACCATCTGTCAAAGTTTGTCATCTCCCCAAGTTTAATCCAGTTCCCCATCAGGTGGTGACAGCTGCTTTGCTTCACACAACCTACACCTATGACATCAAGATATGTGGCAGTAACCCAAACAAGAGGCAATAGATGCAGGACAAAGACCAGCAAAGGGAACAGCAAATTTTATGCTGGATAGTTCTTTGCTGATTCAAGAATGAACAAAGAACTCAATAGAGGGGAAAGGTTCTGGGTGAGCCATATATCTCATCCTGCTACTCTATTCAAGCCTGAAGTTTCTTTAATTTCCCACTGGAACTGCACTTCATTGTGATTTCCCTGGGTATTCCAAATATTGCCAATTGTCTTGCTTCTGAATCTGGGTCTTTAAGGATATCATCCTACAACTCAACGAATACAAAAGAAGCAGCACCTTATGATGAAAAGCATTCTGGCTACCGACATAGACCATCTCACAATCACCTTTCTTTGTCAGTAAAATCAGGATAAATGAATGAAAAAACTAGGTGTTTTCTAGCCTTCTGCACAAAAGCGACTGCATAGAGAAGGGCAGCAGGGCTCAGAAAAAAAATCAACTGCAACATATGTATTGAAGAGACAGGATTGTGATCATGGGGTTGTGGCTGTCACTGTATGGAAGTGAAAGTCCATTGTCTGGATCAGATGCCTCATTCCATCTAATAGTAAGGCCAGGCCTGATTCTGTTTGCTAATGTCTGGTTAATTCAGCCTAATTATTAAGCCTCAATGTTGGATCTGTTGTGGACAACATAGATTATATCTTTTTTTTTTGTTTTGCAGAAACTGCTTCTTTTAAAGAAGACTTTAAGTAACACTTTTGGCCTCATTAACATTTCACTTTCACAACTAATGCTTATTTAAATGATCATGATTAATATTATGGGGTGTTGATACATAGTATGTTTTAACCCATCACACATAGCTCTGAAGTAACTGAATGAGATGATTTTTATATATATTTATTTTCTTTTGTACTCTTTTCATACCATACTGAATATAAAAGAAAGTGCTGTTGAACTGCTCAGTCTCTGGGTGTGTTCTGGACACCTTTCTTTGCTTGTGCGCAAATAAAGAGTTTTTTTAAATTACACTCCTTTGGCTTGGGTTGGATTATTGGCAAATCCATGCCAGGTAAATGGACCTTGTGCTTTTTGGACAACACAGAACTAGGTATGTTTTCATTGCAGGGACTAAACCAATATAAAAATCAGGTGTGAAACTTCAGTGAGTTTGGTACCTGTGCTACAGAATTCAGTCGCTTCAATGATTTTTGGAAATGCTGGTTTTCTTCTAGTGTCAAGCAGCTGAAGGACACTTCCTAGTGATAATGGAAAAAACAGACAACACATACATTTAAAAAATAAATACTTTTCCATAGGGTGAGCAAAAATGGTAGAATTGATGTCCATACAGATGAGATGGGCAGCATACACATTTAATACATAAAATAAATAAAAGCAAAGCAAATATAGAAGCAGAAAAGGGATCTGCTCACATGTCCTGCCATGGCAGCCATGACTCTTTCGATGCTGAAGTCTGATATTCCCTTCTTGTCTTGCAAACAAAGGGTAATTGTTTTCTGTGAAGAGAGAAAATAAATGCATTCCAAATAAAATCAGGGAACGTGTCCTCATTCTCATTCCAAATTACAGAATTAGGAACCAGTATGCTGGCTGTATTTTTTTAGAGCTAGGGGAATATCATAGCTTTGCAAATTTTCCATTTATACTAGATCTTCCCTGTAAGCAGAAATCCAGGACAATTAGAGGCTCTCCTTGTTTCACGGCTGCAATTTATTCTGGCAAAATGGTCACTAAGTGAAATGCCACAAGATTAAGAAGGAGATGCTGCAAAGATCTTTGATTCCTGCTATCTCGTTTAGATAAAAAGTTTTATCATGCAGCAGCATCAGTGCTACTTTCTGGTGTGTGTTATTAGGAAAAGAAATTTGGGCATAAGTGGAAATTTTTTTTCCACTACCTTTACTTCTGTTTATTACCATAGTATATGTGAATGGTCACTGTCTAAGGTAGTTGCTGTACGAGGACTGGTGATGTTGGATTACAGGTAGACCTTTTTTTAGGAACTGACCTGTTCGGCGACCATTTGAAGTTACAAGGGTGCTGAAAAAGTAACTTTATGATCAGTCCTCACGTTTATGACTATTGCAGCTCTTCTTGGGATCACATGATCAATATTCAGGCACTTCATGTTGGCTTCTGACAAGCAGAGTCAATGCAGAAACCAGCAGTAAAATTGCAAGTTGTGGTCACATGATGTCTCGCTTAACACGTTGGCTTGCTTATCTGCTTGACTTAACCGTGACTTGCTTAATGACCAAATGGGAAGTGACAAAGTTAAATCTGTCATAGTCGCATGATGTTTTGTTTAGCAGCTACATCACTTAGCAAAAGAGTTGCCGGTCCCAATAAGCGAGGACTGTTGGGTTGTTTTTTTCTGAAGTGCTGAATTTAGTTTGACAGTAAAAGAAAAAATGAACTTTCAGAAATTATGTTCATGAACTTTCAGAAATTATATTCTTCATTTGCAGTGCAAGTAGCGTGGTTTTGCATCATTCTATTCCATGCATAAAGTATTTTACTCAGAGCTCTCCATACTAGACAAAGTTATGTACAAGTAGTTCTTGAGCCTGTCCGTTACAGTCCTAAATTGTGATGGTTGTAAATCAGGTTACCCATGTGACTGACCCGACATTATGACCTTTTTTGTGCTGGTTGTTAAGCAACTGTTGTGGAGTTTGAGCGAACCGACGGTCTACTATGGGCCAGTTTTGCCAAAAACCGAAAGTAAATGCTGGTTTTCAGCAAAACCATCGTAAAATGCAGCCACGTGACGAGACGTTGCAAATGGTTGTAAATGAAGGCCACTTTCCAAGTATGACCATGGGGGGCATGCCGTCATAACTTTGAATCTGAGTCATAACCCCCCTGAGGTCTGTCATAACTTCAGACAGTCGCTAAGCAACTTGTTGTAAATCAAGGACTACCGGTACATATCAGCAAAATAAGCATGCTCGATCATGTAGTGGCTCTGCAACTTTACCGTAGAAATAAAAGTTTATAATAGAAATACGGGGGCAAAGGACTTGTTAATTGTGTTCTGCAGATGATGTTTTGTTTTCCTTAGTAAGGAGAATGAACAGAGGCCGTTCCCATAATATGCTGCAGCCATTCAGCTCCCGATTCGGCGGCACGGTGACTGGTGGCACAGCAGCGGAGTCAGAAATCACGGCCTGGGAACAAACCGCGTCTCCATCCATCTGCCTGGACATTTCATTAAATGTACACCCACCCGTCTCCCCAGTCAGGCCATTCTTAAATCCCATGAGCCCTTGCACCACAAGAGCCGGTCTAGGCTTCACGATAACGATAGCGCCTCCCTGGCCAACCAGGACACAGCAGGCGTGGCGACGTTGGCCTCATCAGCCAATCCGTGTTCGGGAGCCATGTTCCGTGCTGCCAGGCCTTGGCAACGGGGTGTTGCAATGGAGACTCTTGTACTGACAGCTCCGCTTTCACGTCAGGTTGTTTTCTTCGAGGGAGGCGAAGCCACCTGTCTGGGTTTGGTTGTTTGCACGCAGCAAAACGAATGAGGTTGCGTTAGCCTTGCCTTAAAAATAAACCAAGTACTTGCTCCCACCGTTGTTGCTGGGCGCCACTGCGCCATACTCACGCAGAGTTCAGCTGCCATCAGGGCCGTCACCTTTAGTTGCATCATGGGATTGGGGGCACCCCCCACCGAGAGATCCAGGCAGGTGATCATGGACTGGGCATTCTTGTCATACCACCCTTCCCTGGTGAGGAGAGAGCAAAAGGGCGGCACTGGAACCCTCCCGGATCGGGGTTCCACTCCTTGTTGGTTGCTTATCAGCCCTCATCTACGTAATGCCACCCCTTCCTCTGGATTTGGTTCCACATGTTTGTCATGCTAGTGGGTAATAAGATACTGCTTCGGGTTGTCATGCTAGAACAGCCTTGGCAAGTTTAAGATGGGTGGACTTCAACTCCCAGAATTCCCCAGCCAGCTTTGTATTCAGTAGCTGTAGAATATCCCCAAATTTCCAGCATGCATGCCGAATTTCCTAGGATGGCATTCTGGGAGCTGTGGTCCCATCACCACCTAGAGAATGCCAACTTGGGGATACTTATTTATTTAGGAGCCATTAAGTCAATCTTGACTTCTGATGACTGCCTGGACAAGTCCCTGCAGTTTTTTGGGCAAGATTTCAGAAGTGGCTTACTATCGCCGCCTTCCTAGGGCTGAGGGTGAAAGACTAGCTCGAGGTCACCCGGCTGGCATTGTCCCTAAAGTGGGACTAGAGCTCAGTCTCCTGGTTTCTAGCCTGATGCCTTAACCACTACAATGACTGGCTGTGCTTGGGGATGTGCTGACCAGGAGATCTGAAGACAGGGCCCTAACACCTTGAAAGGGAAGCAGATTAAGAAAGCCTGGCATATGATGATCATAGCAATGATTTCAGAGGGCTTCATATTAATTAATGGGGTATCTGTAACACCTAATTAGGAAAATTCGACAGAGTCTCCAAGTTTCCCAGCAAAATGCCAGTTGTTGGAGGAAGCTCAGGGTATTCCTGCCCGAAAGACTGGCTTTATTTGTCTACCCATTTTGGGAACAGATCTTTGGACTAAATGAACTTACTTTTCACTGGACTCAGAAGAAACTTATTATTCTCACTTAAAACTTTTTTTCAGTTTTGAGTACAGGATTACATGTATTACACCAAATCTTGCTGCAGTTAAAAGTGTGAGAAATTACCCTTAACACCTGATAACCACTTCCTTAAACAGAAAACCAAGGCTGTAGATAGCTTTGTACAGTCTTTAATACATCCTAGAAACACCGGAAGAGGATGTATGAATCATGTTTCCCTTAAAGCTGCAAGCCTGGTGACTCTTTTCACCTTTCCAGAAGAGGTGTGAGCTCTCTATAACACATCCCCCTCACTGATTTGCAAGCCACAAACTACCAGCTCCCTAATTTGTTGTATTGTAAAGCAACCTTCGCCCCCTTCAATGTCAACCAGATGGATTGAAAACATCTGCCATCATCTCCCAGCTAGAGATGATGACGAGAACAAATAGTGTAATACAGAAATGAAATTTATTCTTATTTGTGAAACAGAATAAATTATGAGGGATAGAGGCAAGATTAATACAAAACTTTTAACAACTTTAGTCAAAATGTTAGCCCCTCATAGCCTACAAAAATTCAAAGATGCCATTTATATACCTCCCATGACTAAAACAGAATCTGAAAGATTCTAAAATAATTCCACAATTAAGGTTACATAAAATATTTTCCCAGTTCCTGAATTTATTATCTTTCTGAATATATGTACTCTTTCAGAGACAATCTCTCTGTCTTCCAATATTCTCCAGGATCTCCTCTACTGTTAGGTAGGGTAAGGTGGCTGTCTCAAGTGATAAATGCTGATAAATGCAAAATGAATAGAAACTCTATGTACCATCTCAGTTGTTACAATGGGGCAAAAAAGTATTCAGTCAGCCACCACTTGTGCAAGTTCTCCCACTTAAAAAGATGAGAGAGGCCGGTAATTGTCATCATAGGTAGACCTCAACTCTG
>JANHZU010010884.1:92399-108262 GCA_032468055.1 Acrochordus granulatus | reverse complement strand
CTTCTCTACAAATAACACCTCCCACAGTACCTGATTGAGTCATAAACACTGCTGTAGGTGAAGAGATAGGTTCGGAGAGATTCCTCTTGGATCTTCCTGTTGGATATGGTGGAGAGAAACAAAGAAACAACAATGAGAATAAGATATAAACATATATAAACAGATCATTCTCTTTTAAATTATCCAAATTTGTGAGCTTTTGCTCTTCAAAATTACATAGATACATTTCAGATCTCTAATTTTCTAGCACACAATCATCTCTGCTGGTCCAGTTCTAGCAAAACTAGAAACTGGAGTGAAACTAGAAATAGCTGTATTTTCCTGGTTCGATGTCAGGCTCAAGTCAGCCCAAGCTGAGTTATTGTTTTACACTTATAGACAAAATCTTGCCAGATTGAGGATTCTACTATTTACATCTGCAATATACTCTGTGAACTTTTAAGGAAGTGCTGTCTTCACCCTCTTTCTCTCTTCAAATGATAATCTGGGCTGAGTTGCTTTTTAGTCCTCTAGAGTGTACCCATTCCCTTGGAGAAGGAAGGGTGGAGCCAGGGGTTAAGACAAAATCAGCCTTTAGTCACTATGCACACACAAACATCAGAAGTCCAACCCCTTATGGGGACCGTAAGCCTTATCTTGGGAGTGCAAGTGTTTAGTGGCAGTTGAGGAAATTCTTGTAACGTTACAACATCAATAAATCTGTGAGGTTGAACTGCATCAACTAAGTCTGATCCTTCATGCCTAACACCTCCTGGGTATCGACCTCCTCACTACATTCCATCTCATCAATGGCCCACTTCCCTCACAATATGCTCCCCTTGCAACTGACCGGACGAGCATGTTGCGCACTTTATCAGCTTCAGGAAACAGATCCCAGACTTTTCCATTCATTTTCTCATTGACAATGAAACGGTGACATGTCTTCCAGTCACCCATCTTCATAGCTTTGGATGCTGCTACCACATGTTCTCTCATTGACTCAGGGGGGCCTGAAGCAAGGAAAAAGGGAGAGGCGGGGAAAAATAAAACAATATTCTTCTAATCCATTAGAAAGGATTTTGATGACTCTTATGAATATGCTACAATCCCTTTCTAAGAATTCCCTTAGAAAAAAACGTATCTCTTTGTTATTCCAGAAAAGTACAGATTTCATATATTTTAAAAGAGCAAAACCACCTCTTTTACTAGAAGGAATAAGCAAACTGTTTCTCCATTAACACAAGCAGGTGAGTTCCCCATATTTTAGGTGATTTATAGAGTTCAAATAATTTGCCAGAGGAAAAAAGTATTTTAAAAACATCATGAATGCTTATTTCACCAAAGTAACATAATACCAGTCAGGATGGCTAAACATTTCTTCCAGTATCAGATGAGAGCTTGGTTCACACATTATATTATAGAAAAATACAGTTTATTTGGTTTTGGCTTCACACACTGCATGAGAACAACCATTTAGTTGGCAAGTTATGATTGGTGGGCTGAGTTTGAACTCAGCCACCCTATTTATTCATACTGTAATTAGAGTAGACCTTGATTTAGTCACTTAGCAGGGTCATGATGGTCGTAAGTCAAGGACCACCTGTAAATCATAACTAGTGAGCACCTGTATCTCTCACTAGTGTTTGCTGGGAAACACAAACAGAATTACAATGTTGCCTTCATGTTCTGATTGTTGCTATCTATCTGCTTTTAGATGGCAGAAGCAGATTTCCTTTAATCCGATTCAGCAAGGCTCTTGAAGTCTTAAACACAGATAGTGCCGGAACTGCATCTTTGGAGGTTAAAACAAACAAACTTTCGGCTGCTTACCAAGAAGAGGCTGGCGCTCACCCACCCGCAGCTGATGGTGGAATTGCTTGCTGATCATTCGCCGACGGGCATCAAACTCGTGAGCAGCCATGTAAGGGATCTCAAGCAGCATGGCGGAGACCAGGTAGACACACTCCAGAAGTTCCAGGTTGATATGCATGTGGAAGGGAACCTGCCGGCGCTTCTCAATCTTTTCTTGCTCCTGGTTGCGCTCTTGCATGCTACGCATCAGGAGACCCTGCCCCAGCAATTCCTTTGCTCGTCCACTTGACTGAATGTCCAGCAAAGCATTATGGGCGTCTTTGATCAGGCCCTGGCGGAAAGCACAGATGCCCAGCTGAACCATTGTCCGGTTATACAGGATCTGAAAAAAAAAAACAAGGAGTGTTTGAAAAGGCAAGACTACCACCAGCTCTTTTCCTATTAACTACTCTCAGGCCCCTGGATAAATCAATAACTGCTCAGATAACTGATTCTTACTGCTGCACTTTCAAAGTACAGATAGCTCAAGCAGAACTTTAAGTTTCCCTTCCTATTAGATTGCCTAGTTGATTGTTGGGCATCCTCCATTTTTACAGGAAGCTGTGGCTTACCCTAGTGGAGGTATAGTTGTCTCCAGACAGACAAAAGAGGATAGGGCAGCTGCCCATCCAAACCTTGCACTATCTTCATCTAAATAGGCAATTTACACGTTGGTTCTCGATGGCCACCAAACTGCTGGTTCCTTTCTAACCTGCACTGGAGGGTCTGCATGCTGGATATTGTCTTGGAGGTGGCTCATGAGCATCAAGTCCCGGGCCTGGTACCAGCGATCATGCAAGGCATGATGATAAATATGGCAGAGAATGGCACAGGTGCGGATCCGGTCTGTCCGATCCTTGGCGTAGATGAATTTGCAAAGGCGCTCCATCAGCACTGCGGAATCTTCCCCTTCATTTTCGGCTTGGTCTTGTTCGGACTGAGACAAGCAGAGAGTGCAAGTAACGTAAGTAGATTAGTCCCACTATCAATAAATTACCTAGTGTAGAATATTCATCTTGCAGACTTGAATCTGTATACAGCTCTTTAAAGCAGCTCTGAAGGTTCAGCCAAACTGTAATTTTTATTTTTTTTTCTAAGTATCTTTCATATATATAGCACTGTGCAAAAGTCTTAGGCCACCATCAGATTTGTTGTTTTAGCAATGGTCATATAATTACGTCTCAGCCTCTTTATTAGAATACAACCAGAAAATATAGGAAATTTGTATGCAGTATTCAAAAACAGGAAAAAAACAGAAAAAACAGTTTTCAAAGGCTAAAGTGGCAAGTACTTACTATTTAAGAATGACTTTAGCCTGAAGAAGTTATTTTATTCTCAAAACAGTCTTTAAATTTTGTGTACATACTTTCTGTATTTTCTGTTTGAATCTTAATACACAGACTGAAAAATAATTATGGATAGTCATTAAAACTTTGCTAAAACAAAGAGGATGATAGCCTAAGATTTTTGCACAGTAATGCATTTCTTAAACAAATATTACAATACAAACTAACACAAAAGAGGAAAAAAGAGAAAGGGAATAACAAGACAGATTAAAAAGTGACATCAAACAAACATCAAACAAAAATGACCTCCAACTTTTTTCAATACAAAGATATAACAATCTCTCTCTAATTTAAATGAATATTCAGTATTTTATCTATTTTAAAATAGCAATAGTTAAAACTCTAAAAAACCAATATTCACATTGTATTCTTCTCCTAATTTTAATTTCATACACAATATTAGAACCCGAAGGTCGTAAGTTCAAGTCCCGCCTTAGCCATGAAAGCTGGCTGGGTGACTTTGGGCCAGTCACTCTCTCTCAGCCCAACCCACCTCACAGGGTTGTTGTTATGGAGAAAATAGGAGGAAAATGTGTTAGATGTTTGCTGCCTTGAGCTGGTTATAAAATAAAGGCAGGAGATAAATAAATAAATAAATTCTCTAGTTAGATTGAATTTAATCTTCAAATCCCAAAGTTGATTTTTCTCCCGATCTTATAAGAAATCTAACAATTGTATCCAAGTCACAAGAAACCCAAAATAATTTTCAATTTAACAGGAGAAAAAGCATGTATTTTTAACAGTATGGTTCTCAGCCAAAAAATACTGCACATTTCTGCCCAAATGTATCAGTTTTTCTCTAATCTTTGCTATCTTCTTGGGTTCTTAATGCTATCTGAGCTTGTATTGATGTTGTTATTTAGCCTCTGCAGGAAAACAACCAAGTTCAAAAAAAATACCAAGAACTTCAACAGTTCAACCTTGAATTACATCTAAGCTATCTTATTTGCTATCTTCCTCTGCCAGAAAATACAAACAATGCTGCTTACAACAAACTACTTTTGTGATTTATCTTTTAACCTTCTGGATTCCCAATAAATACATTATTAATTTGATTGGAGGATTGTTCTCAGATGCTGGGATTTGTGATTTTATAAAACAAAGTTAAATTCTCTACAAAGCTACATCTCAACAGGTGTTATTAACTTTGTTTCAGCTCAGAAACTAAGCAGCGCTGGATCAGGTCATCACTTGGGTGGAAAACCCCTGTGAAATTCAGAGCCAACCATCGTTTTGGAAAGTAAAAATGCATCTTGGAAGACAGCAGCAACCTATGACATGGCTGTGTTTATGACAGCATTTTTCAACCCTGGCAACTTTAACATGTGTGGATTTCCAGAATTCCCCAGACACCATGGTTAAAGTTGCATCTCAAAGTTGCCAAGATCAAGAAACGCTGGTTATGAAATCTCCCAGAAGCCAATTTGAAGGAGTTGTTACTTTTATTTTACAAAGCTACACACTTTGTAGGGCATAGCTCCCAAGCCCAATCCTGGCATCTCTTAATCAGAAGAAGGTGATTGTAAGAGAGCACTGGCCTAGACAAGCAAGCCTCTCCCTGGAGATGAATTGCCCTTGGAAGCCAACTACTGATGCCCCTTGGCTATCGGAGGGGCCGCATTACCTTGCTATCTCCCGCTGGGCCTTGCTGGCGCTGGTGAGCCTTGTAGTCAAACTTGTAATACGTATGGAGGATGCAGCGCAGATAAACACGGCAGACCTCCTCTGTGGTTCCCTTGTCCTGCAGATACGTCTGCACCCGTTCTATGATCTTGCAGACTCGGGCCTCATCCTTCAGGTGGTCCACATATTCTAGCAGAAACATACCATGTATGCTTAGCTTAATCTTTTACAAGAGATGATGGTGGATCCCTTTGTTTGATTAGGTGGAATCTGGCAATGCAGTCCTGTAAAACTTCCCCATACCATCAGCTTTCACTTTGGTGGTTATGGGGATGTGGTCAAAATATCTGTTGCTTTATGCTCCTACAATTACACAATTAAAAATGTAAAACCATGACGCCCTTTGCCCACCAAGGCGTTTTTCATGTCCTATAATTTTTTGTTATCTATACATCTCTTACAAATAATGTAAGAGAGCTGAACAATATGCATTCTTCTGTAAGCAGGCATGGTAACAAAAAGAAGATAAGGGTAGACAGAATTTCTTTAGTGTAACTTAACAGGCTCCAAATTTCCAAAGAAGACAGCCCTTCTCTGCCTGGACAAAAAAAGGCAATTCTCTGGACATAACATTTAAGTAGGAGCCAAATATTCCTATTAACAGGCAAAATACATCCTCTCTCAACCAACTGCCCTTCATTACCTCCAGGATTCCCCTGCCAGTCATGGCCAACTCTAGGGGTGATGTTCATCTCTGTTTCCTAGCCAAAGTATCAGCATTTGTCCGAAGATGCTTCCATGGTCATATGGCTGGCATGACAGACACTGTTACCTTCCCACTGAAAGTGGTACCTATTTATCTATTTACATTTTTACATGCTTTCAAACTTCTAGATTGGCAGAAGCTAGGGAGACAACAGGGGCTCATCCCATTACATGGTGGCTCTTGGGTCTCAAACTCAAGCTGCCGACTTTCCGGCCAACAAGCTCAGCATCTTAACCACTCACTCCACTGCGTGCCCTCATTACCTCCACCTTCATTCAATGTCTATCTTCCCTCACTAGCTGTACCTCTAAGACATCTCTTTACGATACACATATTGATATACAAGCTCAATTACCTTGAGAATGGGGGTCTGTGTTCTGCATGATTTTAACAAACTCCTCATCCATCCGTTCCACCAAGGTCAAGATACATCCACGTATGCGAAGGGGCTGGCCATGGAAAGGCAGAAAGAAGTGGTGGGATCAAGACTAACAGACTCATCTTAGCTTTCTCCAATGTGGGCTTTCTTAGTACACTGAGTTACAATCACCATTACTCCCAGCCATAAGGACAATGAGATGATGGGATTGTAATGTAGTATACTTGGGAAAGTAGCATAAATAGAATTTTTTTCTTGGGCTACCAGTGCACCAGCATCCTGTTTGATTCTTGCAGATTTCATCCCAGTCCACTCTAGAGCATGTGGCTGGATCCCTTGTTGATGGGAAGGAATTGCAAACTCACCTGCTCAGTGTTGGACAGGTTTTCAGAATCCTCTGCAATGTTCTGTCCAATGAAGATGTTGGAGTGTGCAAACAGGATGTCCAGAAGCTCATCAATGCAGTCAAGACACTTCTGCCACATCTCTGGCTAAAAGGAGAGGGTGAATAAAGAGGAAATCATTAACAACCTTGATATTATAGGAATGAAACAACCATTTTCCAATGTCACACATCTCACAGCTAATGCAGGCAAGGAACAGGATCCTGTGCCTCACCAGAATAAGTCCGGCTTACCCTCTGTCCTTATTATCCCATACCTTCATGTATGTAGCTAAGTTGGGGTTGTAGTCATATAGAGAGGCAACAATGTTGAACTTAATTTTGATATCAATGGCCACCCCCAGGTTGTTCTCTGATGCAATGCCAACCAAAAGCTGCAGAAGATCAATCTGGGCAGCTCTGTGGAAGATCACAAAAAGGGTAGAGGTCAATGGGACAATCTGTGTGGGGAGATGACAGAAGAAAGTATTATTTTGAGTTCCTTCCTCAAACTCAGCACAGTCCACTCTACTTTATTCTAAAGCTTTTAAACATCTGTGGACCATCCTAACCTCATTTTCAAAAGCCCTGCAGTGGTCCAAGAGTAGAAAGATTTCAAGCACCCTAGTCAGAGCTGCACAGGGCATCCCAATACTTCATCTGAAGCTCCCAGAACACCAAGAGATCATGTTATCAAAGTTCAGCAGCAAAAATTTTTGAAAGGCAATTATTTTGCTCAATTTGGAGGTTTGGGAATAATTTTAAGAACAGACACTGGAATCCATCAAGCCAAAACTGTTGTTCTCATCCTTAAAGCTTGATATAACTTCCAAAACTGGAAAGAGGATGGAAATGTTTGACCATACACCTTTTTGTGTAGAAGTCCTCAAACAGGTCAAGAGGCTGAATTATAACCCCAACTTGGAACATGTTGTTCATCCCTGCCTAGTCCAGGCTGATGCAAACAAGTCACACCACACTCTAGGCACAAGTCTTGTGGTTATTTCCATGGTGTGGTGGCAAAAGATTCAGATTCTCATTTCAATTAGCCATAGTTTAGCATATCAGGTGAATGAATCACAGCTACAAAATTTACCATTTCGGGTGATAGAATAAATTGAGGTTAGTTTAAATCAGAAATAAGTGTTGTCCAATTCCTCCTAACTACTACACTGGTGAAAGACGAATCTGCTTCAGTGCAAAGGATGTTGCAACTTATATTAATGTCCACATGAAGCCTATAATTAACCAGCTTTCAGAGCAAAAGATTTAAATCTGAGGCAAGGTTGATATTCTTTGTGAAGACTATTGTTGTTGTTCAGTCATTAAGTCATGTCTGACTCTTCATGACCCCATGGACTGCAGCATGCCAGGCCTCCCAGTTCTGCACTGCCTCCTGGAGTTTGCTCAAACCCTAGCACACCACATCAATGACACCATCCAACCATCTCATCCTCTGCCGTCGCCTTCTCCTTTTGCCTTCTATCTTTCTCAGCATCCCTACGGTCCTTTCCAATGAGTCCTCTCTTTGCATTAGGTGGCCAAAGTATTTAAGCTCAGCTTCAGTATCTGTCCTTCCAATGAGCAATCAGGGTTGATTTCCTTTAGACTGTGAAGATACTTTACTATCAACTCAGATTAGCTTTCTTTTCATAATGACAGCATTCCAGAGGAACAAAACAACAACAAAAAACAAGTGGTCAGTTTTGCTTGCCCAACATTTGTCTCACCTATCAGTGCCCTTCTTGCCACGAGCCTGTAGAATCTCATTGAGTTTCTTTACTACCACAGCATGGTTGATCTCTGTGCCCTTAGCAAACATCTTTGGCTTTTCCTACAGGAGATAAGAAAGGAAGGATAAACTTCCAGTTCCTTCGATTCCCTCCCTCTCTCTGGCCAATCTCCAGACTGCAATGCCTCACCTTAACCAGAGGGACGCCCCCCTTTACTTTTTCCCATTCGCCACCCTCATTGTCTTCATCATCATCTTCATATTTTTTCGATTTCCGGTCTTGTTTTTTCTTCGCCTTCTCTTCTCTTTTCTTCTCCAGAATCCTCTTCTCCTCCTCTGTGCCAATTCTGATTTTGGAGCATTTTTAACCAGGTTAGTTTCTTTTTAATGCTATGATTCTAAAATCTTGAGCTATACTGCTTAATCACAGAAATACCACTAGCTTCAAATATTATACATCAAATCTGCACTAACAAAATTTCTATCTTACAAATGGCATTTGAATCCAAACCTTCACAGAGAAGATTATTTACCCAAATATACAAAGATTTCCTTGACATCTATCTACCTTTTCACAAAACACTGTCTGCTTAGATTGGAATCAACTGATAAAAGGCACTTATCACATAATTTCCTATCTACAGGTAATGTTTTGATGGCAATTAGGACCAGGAACTAACTCTATTGTTGTCATAAACCACAAATAAAGGCTCACAATTCCAGCAGTCTTGGTTGCTGTCAATAAATGACTGCACAGATCATTAAATGAATCACATACTCATGACTTTTGGCTTCCCACTAACTTTGCTTGTGGGAAGCCAGTAGGGAACATTGGAAATTATAATCACATGACTACAGGGATACTGCAATGGCCAAGGATCCATTGTAAATCATCTTCATTCAGCACCATCATAACTTTGAATGATCCCTGAACGAATAGTTGTAACCTTACCTTTGTATAGCAGGCAACTGGTTAACTCTAAAAATTAAGATATAAAAATCCTTTAAAAAGAGCTACAATTATCAACAGTCCAGGTCATGAAATCTGTCTAAAGAAGGTGGGGATTTCTTTCTTAAAAATAGAAAGGGTAAGAACCAAACACAAGAGCTTCCACAGTTGGCAATAGCACAATAAAATACTTTCTAGGGTGCCCAACAATCAGGCCTCTGAAAGCAGAAGCATCTTTAAGGAGGCCTCTCCTGTTGACTGCTTGGTAAGAAACAGGTATAGAGCTGTTGGTAGAGCAAGTCTATGTTTTAGGTTCTCAAAGATCAAAATTTTTATCTTCACTTGCAATAAGAAAACAATTCTACCAATACGGGCTTAACTTTTTCAACACAGGCACAATCTGATCTTATTTTTGTGAACCAATTAGTAGCTTAGGTGGCACCTGTGACATTATAAGTTTCTGAATGCTCTTCAAGGGTAAAAGCAAACTGGAATAATCTGACCATAAGGGAGCTTTGGCATAGATAAGTTCTATCAGATTTGACAGCCTAGAAGTCAGAATCATAATTACTATTTTGACTTATTGATACATGTACTTCCTGGGTCTGAAATATCAGTTACAGAACTTGAAACTTCATATCACAGGAGAAACCAAAAACAAACAAAACTTCATCAAGCTTTTAAGATGCTTGGTTATACAAGACAGCTCAGTATAAACCACTGGGGCTGCTGGTTATAACTTAGAACAAAATCTGCCCTCTGGAGAAGCTAGCACAAACACAAAAGATTAAACACAGAAGAATAAGACACAAGATTAAAATGATCTGCTTAGCCTGAGATTTGAGGATCACAGCTATACAAGTGGTCTTCACTTAACAATTATTCATTTAGCGACCATTTGAAGTTATGACAGCAATGAATGGCTCTTTATCCTCAAAATTACAGCTGTTGTAGGCCCCTTATGCTCATGTGATCAAAATCTGTAGTCCACCCACGCTGACAACTAAAGGTGTGTTTCAACTCCCCACATCCTTGTCTTTGCCATCCTGCCGTCCACCATGCTGCTGCTGTGTATTCTGTCATCCTGATGTCCTCAGCTGACCTTTATTGTCTTCTTCTTCCTTCTGTCAACAAAGTGTGCCCAGCCTGGCCCTTCATAACTGCTGGCCATGTGAAGCCTTCTTCTTCACCATGCCTGCCTTGTCAGCAGTGAGCTGGAAAAGTCTTGCTGAGGGAGGCAGGGGTGGCAGAGAACAGGGCGGCTTGCACATTGTCCCACCCCCAGCAGCAGCTGACCCCAGTCTGGGTGTATTTGTGCAGCATCATAGAAGCTGCTTGCACACACTTGTATCCCCAGCAGCAGCCATCCCTGCTTGTGTGCCCTCTTGTCCCAGCAGCAGCCACATCCAGCCCTGTTGTACTTGTGCCACAGCATCCACTAACTTGCCTAGAATTCCTGACTTCCTGCCAGTTTTCCCATTGACTTTGCTTGTTGGAAATTATGAGGTCTTTGCTTAACAACCCGTGATAATCACTTAACGACAGCAATGACTGCTGAATGTCATCGCTAAGTGATGCAGTCACATTGTTGTGCTTTACGACTGCACTGCTTAGCGACAGAAATTCTGGTCCCAACTACCATTATTAACTAAGGACTACCCGTAATGCATGATGGATGGTATTGCACAAAGATTAAGTTCCCACTTCCCATTGCCTATAAGGAATGTTCTCCTTACTTCTTAAGGAATTTTGAAGCCAAGGAGGTGCATTTGCCTTCGTCTTCATCTGACTCTGAATCAGATTCTGAATCTGATGAGCTCCAATCTTCATCATCATCTGACTCCTCCTCTTCTTCATCTTCATCCTGTCAGAAAAAAATCATTACTCCAGCGAATCATGTACCAAAGGAATTCTGTCACAATCAGTGTAGCAAAGCAAAGTTCCGTCTAGTTGAAAACTTCTTCGTCTGTAATAAACAGACTGACATGGAAAATCTGCCTGAGAAAACATGGAAAATTCTATCTTACATTCCCAGAGAGACTTGGGTTCTCCTACAGTGAACCCTCGCAGGGAGTCATGAACTGGCCATAAAAATCTTTTTGGCAAGACTTTGAGACTGCAGACACACTTCTTCCCTGCAACTCTCACCTCTATCTTTTTGAGAAACTTGCTGCGACTCTCAACTGCTCCCTCTTTCTTTTTCAAGAAGGCTGCTGCACTTATTCCATCATCATCATCTTCATTTGAGGAAGAGGATCCTGAATGCAGAAAATGGTGGAAACATTGAGGGGAGATTTCACACACCAAAGCACACAAGCACTTACATCCTTCAATTGCTATGGTTCTTGCAACATCACTCACCCTCCGAATCATCACTTTTCTTGTCCTCATCTTCATCAGCCGACTGCTCGGGATTCTAGGAGAATATGGCCAATATGCTGGAATCGCGATATACATTATTCTGCCCCACCCCTTTACTGTCCATCACAAACATGCTGTTTCAAGTCCTCCCCTCAGCCATAATCCTGCACATATATTAGTGTCAATATGATGGACAACCTAGCTAAGTCATCAATTCTGCATAGCAAATGCTGTAAAATATTTCTCTGCAGCTGAAACTGCAGTAGGTTAATACCTGGCGGTAAGCAGTTATCTGGGTTTCATAATCTCGGTTGTATTTCCGGATCTTCTGGCGGAGAGTACTCAGTGCTTTAGCATTGTTCTTGTTCATTTTTTTCTTGCCTTCCTTGTCCTCCCAAAGCTACAGAAGGTAAGATTACATGTGGTGAACAGCACTAGTGGCTTCCTCAAACTGTACAGCTGGTATACAGAACATTTAATCCATCATTAATGACTGCCTGAGGATCCAGTAATCATTGTACATACAGCATTGGCTTATATGCCCTCTTAGCATTGGTTTGCTGCAAAAATAGCAAATATCAGTGACTTTGGAGATGCATCTTCAAATACTCAATTACAAAGTAGTGAGCTTGTTAAAAAAATTTAGTATAATTTTGCAAGATTACTGCATGAATATCAGAAGAATTCTTTCAGGTCAAAACAATGACTACAAAATATGCTTAAGCTTGAAAAAAATCTTGGAAAACAAAGCTATCAAAAACATACCAGCTCCAAAGTCCAGATAGCTACTGAGACTACCATTAATGGACTCATGGTAAATGGATGTGAAGGAAGATGTGGAGAGATATAAATGAGCCATCAGTACCAAAAATGTCCCATCTTTTGCTGCAGCTACATAATCTCTGAAAGTAGACTTCAGATAATGACCTTATCTCAATCTGTTGTCCCCCAAATGTTGGGTCTCCAAATCTCATCATTTACAGCAGCATAGCTGATGATCATGATGGCTGAGGATCATATAGACAGTAGACCAGTAGATTAGCATATAAAGGCTAGAGGAGCTGATTAAAATCATCTAACAGGGAAATTCATATGTTAGCAACTAGGAGCACCCCCTTGTATAAGAGATTTGAATAGCTGGGAGTATCCAGCAAAGGACCAAAACTTTGAATAGAGAGTCTTTTCAAGAAAATATTCTCACTAGGAAGTTTTCCTTCCCAAATGTTTGTGTAGAAAGACTGGAATCATTTATTAAGATTACAGTCTTGAATAAAATGCTTTTTAAAAAAAGCTCTTAGTTTTAGCTTTCAGAATATGTAGCATAATGCCCAATTTTTTTTTACAAAAAATACACACACACATTTATTTGTTAAATTTATATGCCACCGAACTCAAACGACTCTTGGCGACCTACAGTAAAACAATAATAATTCAACCCTTTAAAAAAAAACCAACTGGACCAAGAGGGGAGGAGCCAAAAGAATATATGGGGGAATGGAAGTGACTAATAAAACACCAACCACCTCCACGATGATGTACCCCAATTAAAGCCCCAGGCCAGCTGGCAGAGTCAGGTCTTAAGGCTCTTTTGGAAGGCTATAAAGGTGGGGGCAGACCTTACCTCTGGGGCATGGTATTCCACAGGGCAGGAGCCAAAGCAGAAAAGGGTCTTCTCCTTGACCCTGTCTGCCAAAATTCCTTGGCTGATGGGATCCGGAAAAAGTCTCTTCTGCCAATTCTGGTGGGATGGGAACTCCCCATTGGGGTGACACGATTCCTCAGATAACCTGATCCCATGCCATGAAGGGCTTTAAAGGTCAAAACCAATACCTTGAATTGCACCCGGAAGCAGACTGGCAACCAATGCAGCTCGAGGAATAAAGGTGTTACATGGGCCAATCTACTAGCACCTATGATCATCTGCGCAGCTGCATTCTGCACCAGCTGCAATCTCCGGATGCTCTTCAAGGGTAACCACATGTAGAGTACGTTGCAGTAATCCACTGCAGAGATGACAAGGGCATGAATGACTGAGTGAAGAGACTCCTGATCTAGGAAGGGGTGTAACTGGCACACAACATGAAGTTGCACAAAGGTCCTAGTTGCACAAAGGTCCTCCTGGCCACGACTGCCACCTGCTCGATCAGGAGTCGCAAGTCCAGAAGAACCCCCAGAATGCACACTGGGTCTGTCTGGGATAGTGCAACCCCATCCACAGTTAAAAGATGTTAAAGTCCCAGAACCAGGACTCCCAGACACCCAAAGCCACTCAGTCTTGCCAGGGTTCAACCAAAGCCTGTTGTCCCTGATTCAGATCTACACAGCCTCCAGGCAATGAGTCAGGGCTGAGGTAGCATCACTTGGATCATCCTGATACTGATTGTTACCTCATCCCATGTTATCACCCAATGTTACTTTCAGATACACTAATTACTATTCTCATGATCACCATCAGAGGAAAAACTGATTGGAACACCATGGTTTCTACATTTGTAAAAATGTTATGTGCCTATACTATATATATTATAATCAATTATGAAGTGACAACTACCTAAAAACAAAGAGACAGGCTTAGTCTCAGGAAAGATTATCCTCACACCTTTGCCTCAATTCGAGACCCATTGTTATATGACCGCCCATCACAGACATTTCTGAAAAAGAGTAACAGAAAACCTGCTGGATGAGACTTCCTTCCATTTATTTTGTATCACAGGGACAGGGAACAGCCTGTTTCAACACTACAGAAAGGCATTTTCTGGATGAGCACAATAGATGTGTAATATTTTCTTATCAGACCAAAAAAAGTTTTAAAAATTCAGCAACTGTCTTGCCTATCATTCACTCCAGCTAATACCTCATTGAGATAGTCCTCAAGGTCTGCCAAGATGCGGATATAGAAGTGGGGCACCCCTTCTTTGTCAACAATACTCTTGGCCTTCCCATAAGCCTTGCCCAGCAACTCAAATTCCTCCAGACATTTGGTGACATCTCGGATCTTCATAGCATTCCGGATTGTCTTGATCAAATTGGTTAGTTCCTCAAACCTGGCACACAGGAAAAAGAGGTCAAGAAATAATTAAACCAGGAGTGAAGGGACAGTCAAAATAAGGAGATATATCTAAAGTAAGGAAAAAAGACTATGGCCTCAGAGATGACAATGTCATGAAGCTTAATGGAAACCAGCCACCAAATATAGGGAACTTTTCAGAGACTGAAAAATATAATTCTGGTTCAGTTTTCCAAAATTTAGATGCCGTTCTTCTTTCAGTGGCAACCTATACATCACCTTTTATCTTTTGCGCTGCGCACAACTCTTTTCGTGTCTTCTTCATCCTCACTTAGCAATAGAGGCCTACAAGAAAAGGGAAACAGCTGATTGATATGTATAAATGTTCAGGGAACTGGAAGTCAGAAAGGAATATGTGTAAAGAGGAGATCTTGTGTCAATGGTTATTGGAAAAAAATCACCAAGAGGATTGTTTTGTAATACATTTGAATGCATCTGTACAGGGATGCCTCAACAAATAATACTAATACTTGAATACTTTTTCTCCAACCTACTGTTAACTGTGAACTTGAGATTAGCTTTTATAGTTCTAAGGCTTATGCTATTCAGTGGGATTAGACAAGAAACACAAATTGCAATATCTATTTTAACTCAATAGTCTGAACCAATATGCAACATCTATATCATACAAATCCTACTCCACCTCTTTTATCCAACTCTAATTATTTTCTAGGAACCTCTGAACCCATCTCTAAAATACTTACTGTTTCCCAAAGTTGCCTCCCACAGGTTTGGCTACTAATTCATCTCCAGAGAGCGATGATTCTGACTCACTGTCTGAGCCAGTAGTAAAGAAACGCGACATGGTGATAAGTTTGGATCGTCAGTCACGTAGAATTTATGATCCTAGAGGATTAGTATAGAGATTCAAAAGTCCAGTGAGTATAATAATTTCATATTCATACGTTTAGTTCTATTGATTTGAAAAATGATGTTTGGGATATCAATTATATTTGCACTCTTTGACAAGAGAAAATTTGCTTCTTACACAGAAATGAATTAGATATAATTGAAACCATTATATGGATGAGTGATTTCTGACTCTTGAGATTAGATATGCAGCCTGTTCAGCCACTCTACTGTCTTTTAATACAATTGCTAAAAATAACAGATTTTTTCCAACATTTTGAAGTGGAAACACTCTATAAGCATAACAGAAAGCCTAAAGCAGGTCTTCAAGCTGAGGAATTCTGGGAGTTGAAGTTCACACATCTTAAAGTTGCCAAGGTTGCACACTCCTGTTCTAGCACAAGGGTGGAAGAGTTGATGGGGTGGGGAGTACTTAACATTTTTTGACCTTTAAAGCCCTTCGTGGCATGGGACCAATTTATCTGAGGAACCGTGTCACCCTGATGGGGAGTTCCTGACCCACCAGAAGCAGCAGAGGAGTCCTTCTCCGGTTCCCGTCGGTCAAGGAATTTCGGCTGG
>JANHZU010010884.1:55299-76531 GCA_032468055.1 Acrochordus granulatus | reverse complement strand
GGCCCGCGGAAGCCGGTCGCGCGCTGTGGCAACCGCCGGGGCTGCGCTGGCCCGCGCGCCCGTCCCGTCCCGTCCCGTCGGTGTTCGCTTCAAGAAAGGGCTGTCCTTGAGCTGCTGCAAGGCTTGATTCTCTCAAATCGGTCGCACAAGCTCCGACGTGCGTGCGTGCGTGCTTATTTGCCCTAAAAGATGTGCGGTGGTGAAAGGATGCGAGTTGCTCTGTAGTTGTTCAAATAACGCAAGTTTAACTTGCGGTCCAAATCATCGTTACGGAATGGCTGCAGAGCCTCAAGCACACAAGGAAGCGGTTGGTTGACTTCCCCTGGTGTGATGATAGTCGTCAGTTAGGTTATGGAAAGTCTGAGTCGAGCTTCACTCAAGCATGGAACTTACTGGGTGATTTGGGGGGCTTGGATCAGGATCGTGCAAGCCATGGTATTCCCTGTGACGCCTTGGAAGTGAAAGTTGGTCTTTGAAAAGCAGGATAGGAAGAACAAGTAATGTATTCTCGACACATTGAATTTTGGTGCTGGGGAAGACTCCTGTGAATATGGACAGCCAAGAAAATAAATGGATTGTTGAATAAATTAACCCACAATTCTTACTTGAGGCACAAATGATCAGGCTCAAATTCGTGTCTCCTATTTCAGATAAAGATCTAGCTCTGAAGAAGGCTGTAACGTTGGGAAAGGTGGAAGGAAGGAGAAGAGGAGGATGACCAGCAGTAAGGTGGATTGATGCAGCTCCATTGGTGATGGTGTACAATCAGAAGACCTGAAAGATTGGATTAGGGACAGATTGTTATGGAAAAAATCTATACAATAGGTGGTTGCTTGGAGTCGAAAATGACTTGATGGCACATAATCCATCATATGCTTTTAGGAGAAACAAAGGATAAAAATGCAAAATCCAGTATGGGATCCATGTTAAAGGAAACAGTTGTCTTGATGTTATTGTAAACAAGGTCTCATGTCAGTTTAGGATTAATCCAGGAGATGAATCTGAGAGCAACCTGTTTTATTGAACAATGGATCAACTATAATATCCACAAACAATGGGATAATTAACAATGATGACTGTATTCATAAGTATGAATAACATCTTTTGTAAAAGTGGATTACAAGCCTTTCCAATAATGAAGGAACTGTACTCTAACCATTTCCACTTGGCCAGCAGACTGTTCTAAGTACAGAACTAATTAATTAGCAGTGTACATATTCCCACAATGTTTGTGAAGGTATGCTGCTGCCATGTTTTAGATTTTTTGTCATATTTTTGATGTTTTTAACCCTATCTTAGCTGCCCAGCACGACATGACAAGCAGGAATTTTCAATGGAAATTGAAAAATACAGTATTTTATTGTTTGCAAAATGTAGCTGGTGTTACTTGATGATTTTTGAGCTGAAATCACCCTTATAAAGCACCAATCATTCTTGGTGCTTCGCTAGAAGTCATTTAACACACTTATGTCAGAAAAAATCCACTGTTTGTCAATCAACTCAGAGAATTGACCTGAATAATGCATTCTACAAAACTAATATCATAGTATAGCATTGTTTTAGGATCAATTCTAAATCTGATCTTAACAGTGTCATTTGTCTTGAGGAACTGAGTCAGTCTGTTTATCTTTTGATTTTCAAGAAACCACAACATTGGATTTTATTATGAATCATTGCAGTTCTGCAAATCCAGTATATTGGCAGGAACTCATGCTTCATACACACACATAGACACACCCTTCAGAAGTTTATCATTCTATTCCTGGAGTTTATATCTTCTGTATGCAGTGTTCAGAATTTATTCAACACCACCACCAAACTGCAAAGCTCCTAACCCAGTACCTGGAGGCTCTAGGGTTCTCGATGGGAAGGAACAACTCAACCTTTGAAAAACTGAATGCCTGTGGATATTTGGACCATCTGAACTTTTCCAGCTTTAGCCCTAAATAAAGAAGTTATAAATCCCATTTGGGACTGGTCTAATGTGCAATTTGAGGATTGTCATGAACTGGCCACCCCAATTCAAATAGTAGATGGCAGCTGTGACCAGAAAGGCCTTTGCACAGATTCATTTTGTATACCAGTTGTACCCATTCTTGGACTGGAAGGCCATGCTCACAGTCACTCATGCTTTAGTCGCCTTTTGCATGGACTATTGCGACATGGTCTACATAGCTTTGGAGATCACTTGGAAGTTGCAGTTAGTTTAAAACACAATAACACAAACAGCTATGGCCATTTCACATTACACCCAAGTAGCATTTCTGCTTCCTGACCTGTACTGGTTGCCATTAGGCTTCCAAGTGCAATTCGAAATGCTGGTTATCACATAAAACTTTATGACATTTGGCTTGATTCTTTGAGTATCCTTCAGTCTCCTCTGATGTTTGCCCATCCTATACAACGATAGAGTTGGCATACTTTGGGTCCCATTGATTAAACAGTACCACCTGATGAGATGAAGCAGGTCGTCTTTGTCATGCCTGGAACAACATCTTCCCCAAAATTTGTACAATCCCTACCTTGATTTTGCTTAAGTAAACTTTGAAGATCTGGTTCTTCTTCTAGACTCTGGGTTAACCAGTATGATGGGTCTCTTTTAGGGAATATGGGGAAACAGAAGTTATGTTTCCATTGTTCTGTGAGACATCAATATTTTTGTTGGTGGTCGTGGTTATGATGTTTTATAATTAATAGTGCATACCTTCAGGCTTGTTATGGAATTCGAATTGGGTGGTTTTAAAAATTTGATAAATCAATAAACTAGTGGCCATAATAAGATGCAATGATGGTCAGAGCTATTGGAAAAAGCAACAGGTTACACAATCGCTAGCACAATCATTTTAACAAGTTATAGGGATTACAGTGTCTCTGGGGGCAAGGCAAGGGGTATTAGAGTGCTGAAAGCAACATTATGATGTCATAATGGAAAAGCCCCATTACATTTTTAAGTATGGCATGACCACTCCACTGCCAAATGCATACAAGTGAAAAATGTGTTTGTGGGAGACTGTTCAGCGATTTATTTAATTTTCAATTTGCATAAGTGAGAACAAGGAAATGTTTGTTATTCCACGGACAGTGATAGTTAGGAACATTGATTGGAGATGTTCTTTGCATTCTCCTATTGGTCAGCTACAAAGAGGAGGTAAATATTAATGCTCTTACTGCAGTCTCTACCTGTTCTCTTTTTTCAAGATCAGAAATAAAGACAATGATAGGTCATCAGAATGGGTTTTGACCATTTCATATATGTTAATAAAATTAATAATCATCAGGTTTAACACTAATCACTGATAATTTGCTACTAGATTTTTCTTTGGATTAAGGTAGAATATGGTGTGTTGTGTTTCAGTCGATGGTTATCACCAGGTTTATCCCAGCCAGCATAAGTTAGGATTGTTACTAAATTTAAGAGGAAAAACCAAAAAGGGAAGAAAGAATTAAAATGGTTTCAAAACTCCATTTATGGGAGATTTTAAAGGAGGTTTAAATGATTTGAATAAGACAAGTACAGCTTTATGGAGATTATGATTTTTTTGCACTCCTTGTTTGGGATTGATTTTGCCAGTGCTTAATACTGAGTGCCTGTTGACATACTTCTTGCTTCTGTAGAATAAGGTGTGTTTTTGTTTCTTTCATAGCTGTTCAAAGCCAGAACAGACTATGGCAAATAGAAGGCGGAGGAAGAGAAGGATGTGGTCAAACACTTTCGTTATGTTAACTTCCCTCGCTGAGGAGAAAGGAGAAGCCACTACATATCTTCAATCCAGCTAGCCCAATGGAGTACCTTCGATCAATCTTAGGGAGCCTGCAACAGACTTTGGTTAGTGAAACCCCTGTCATCTCTTAAGCTTTGGTGGGATCAAGAACCTCTGGCTTATTTTGAGAAGCCTTGCTTCCTAAACTAGAAATCCATATTCAATGTTTTCTTCTCTTCACTCCATTTTCAGAATTTTGTTTCCTCGTTCACTGCTTATCTCCTTGGAGATGAACCTCATCCAGGAGCAGAAGAGCCAGGAAGTGTAAGGGAGATGAAGAACTGTAGAACCCATCATGACTCCGAAGTGGAGACAGAGGACTCTGGGTAACAAGAATCAAATATGGAGTAATTGTTTCTCTTGGAGTTTGCCTGGCAGCTCTGAGATAAAGTGATTCTAGAGTAGAATTATCTCCCCTATAAGTGGTTTTACTGCCTTTCTCCCCTGTCTTCTGCAGGGAGATTTCTCAAAGGGAATATATGAAGGTTATGGAAGGTCCTTGCACATCAGAGGTAGGTGTTGGATGCGGGGAGGTGGATGAGGGGAGCAAAATCCTTCTATGCTCCACCTTTCCTTCAACAAGATCCTCTCTTTTCAGATAACCCCACTCAGTCAGGAGATCCAAGAAACATCAGAAACTACAGTTAGTGGTGATGAGGAAATAAAGTCCATTCTCAGATCTTCCAACAGATATAAGGGACAGGAAGAATCTGAACAAAAGTTCTCAGGTGACTGAAACTTTTGAAATATTTGTGATATCACATTGTGAGGAATGATGAATGCCTGGGGCAGGAAATTTCCACACATTCTTTTGGGAATGGATTTACATGATCCTTTTCCTGTGGACAGCATAGGTGGTAGCATTAAATTAAACTAGCATCTATCTTTCCCTATTCAAAAAGCAGCATTAGACAAAAATGTACACTTCTGAAAATTCCATAGTGAAGTACAGTAGTTACATTTAAAGAAACTGGAAAATTATACATTTAAAAATATTTGAAAAAATAATATTTCTAAATTAATATTTAGTCTGAAAAATTAATATAACTAAAGGATAGTATCAGAAAAATATTAACAAGTTTATTAATTTAAAAATATGGGAAGATTTGGGCAAAGACATGTATTAGCAGAAGTGTCCAACATTTTTACAGTTTTTCTACAATTTTTACAAATGTGTTCAAAAGGCTGTTGAACTTGAAAGATTCTCCTCTTAATATGGATTGTAAAACAAGTTTGCACAATCTACAGAGCAAAATACTCCTATTTCCTGTCCTTGTGTGTGTATATAGGAAGTAGTTTTCATTTGTGAGTTCTGCACAAGAGTTGAAATATATCTTCATTTGCTGGCAAATTCCTGTCAGTTGAATAAGATGCCAGATTGAGATCTCAAATGCTTTCACATCAGTTTGTCATTGTCCTTTTTATCATGCTTAATTTAATAGAGAGATCTAAATTTCATAATTTTCACTTGTAATCAGTTTCTCATGTTTTCTTTTCTCCCATTATTTTTGGAGTGCTCTCACATACAAAATTCATTAAAAAGGAAGGGGTTAAATAGCTTAATGGTAATTTCTTCATGGATAACAGTAGAAGCTGGGAGTACCCTCTTCATTTAGAATTTCATTCATATTAATTTATATTTTTCTGGGAGCTCAGAAGGCGAGAAATAGTTTCTTTCACATCATTACACAACCACTGGAAGATGAATTAAGGTGAGAGAATGTATTAAAGTCTCCCAGTGAGCAACATGGCCAGTAGGGACTTGAAACTGAGTTTCCATAGTCCAAGTTGAACTTCTTAACCATTGTATCCCATTTGATTCTCAAGTTATGTTGTTCAGTTTACACTGAAAAATGCTGAATGTTCACTGAGAAAGAAGACAGGTATAATTAGAGTGGTCAATGTATATGTGTGTGCATACTTTATGTCTCTTTATGTGTTAATTATTCTATTATTGTCATTGATAGAGATGTTGACTTTAAATGGTCCTCTGTAGTTTCAGATTTGTTGGGATGAGATCTGGTTTTCTCTCTCATTCAGCTGGTTTTGACATTTGTCTTTGTTTATTTGTTTTAAATGAATGTACTAACTTCCTAAAAAAGAAGGATAAAACCTTTTTTTTTCACATGGAGCAAGAAAAACTTGTGAAGGTGATGATTCCTATCCTTGGTTGCCCTTCTCCATGGCACATTTTTCAGTTCAGTTGGCTTTTGATTCTCATAATTCCCAATTAGCATCGCCTTTTATCATGCTGGCTGTGAATTATGTTAAAGGCTAACATAACTAGAATGCATAGGGCTAAGAAAGACGAGTACAAAGATTACTGTTGTCCTGCTTCTTAAAGGTCCAGAGATATGAAAACATTTATCCTATACTCTGCTGTATTAGGATAGCTGTCATTGACCATACTCACTCAGGATTATTGGAATTTTGGATAAACAGAGCAGAGGACCATGTGGCTAAAAGCTGCTTTAAATTCTTGGATGCTCAGTCTTGGGGAGGAATCTAAGATCAATGACATGTCCTTTCTCGTTTTGTCCCACAGTGTCTTCAGCATGTCTCAGTGATAACTCCAAACTAGAATCCACAGAATCTATGACTGACAACATTCAGCAGAAGCATCTGGAGGAGCCAACCATGACTGGGAGACTTTATCAAAGAAAATCTGAAGAATCCTGCTGGATGGAAGTTGCACAGGAAGACATGATAGAAGAAATGGCAGATGCAATTTGTAGCCAGTATTGGAAGCCGGATGAACTTTTGGCAGAAAGAAGAGAACTTGGGCAAATGGAAGAGGCAGGAAAGACAAGAATGGGTCAGGAAGCAGAGCAAGACAGAAATGTATTATCTGAGGGGGCTAAGCAAGGAGTACCAAATTGGGCAGCATTTGTAGGAGAACAAAAAAGAGTAAGAAAAGAAGGGGTAGAGTGGACTGGGGAAATTCTTCAAGGTGGCTTGGAAGAGGTGGCCAAGATTATGGATAATCAACAATTAAAGATTGAGAAAGAACAGAAAGAAGCAGAGGTGGGTGAGGAAGAGCAGGGAGAGATAAATATTGCTGTGCTAGACAAAGCAGAGGATGAGGGAAATGTGTTTGAAGAAAGAAAGGCTGGGGAAAGCCAGCCATGGGATCAAGAAGCAGAAAGAATCACAGAAGACCAGGAGAGGGAGTTGGAAAATATATTGTGGAATGAGGGAATTCAACAAAAGCTATTAGACCAGGCACAGGTTAGAGGGGAAAAGCAAGAACAAAAAGATGAAACATGGATTGGGGGGACTCAGGAAGATGGAATGGAGGAGATGACAAAGAACCAGCAGTTAAAGGTTGAGAAGGAACAGGAAGAAGATACAAAAGTGGATGGCAACCAGCAGGTAAAAACAGATGTGACAGCAAAAACTGAAGGAGACCAGGTGAAGATGCTAGAAGAGAAGGGAAAAGATGAGAGAAGCTGGAATTTGGAAAAATGGATAGGAGGAACTGAAGAGGGGAAGGAGAGAAAACTGGATGAAAAAAAAAGAGGACTAGAGGGTGTCACATGGACAGAGAAACCTAAATATGATGCACTAAATGTTAAAATAGTGAAGACCCAGCAGCTGGACTCTGGAGAGGGAGAAGGCACAGAGATGGACAGAGACCACCCAGGAAAGAGAGAGATAGCAACAAAGAAGGAAGGAATTCAGCAGCTACTACTGGACAAGGCAGAGATGGAAGCAAGCCAGAAAGAGGCATTAGAAGGGGAAGGAAAAGAGAGAGATTCTCACTGGGAGTCAAAAGAAATTGAGATTGTGACAGAACAGAAAGGGGAGGCACCAGAATTGGAAAAGAGAGGGAATGATCAGCAGGGAGACTTACCTGAGAAAGGAAAGGCAGAAGAGGATCTGCAGCAGAAAGTAGAGGAATCTGGGAAAAATGAGATACATGCTACAGGGGAAAAACAGGAACAGCAAACAAGAGAAGAATGGTGGGAAAGCGACCAGGAAGAACAGCCTGAGATAATGTTGGATAGTAGTGAAGAAATGATGGAAGTGTCTGATACTACAGATGGCCAGTCAAATCAACTGGGAGAGTCCACAACAAATCTGGTATACACAGTCTCTCTTGATACAGACCTCCTGGCTGGACCCAGAGCTTTTCCAGATGATGTAAGCATAATTAAGCAGGAAAGTGGAGCATGAAAGTAATCAAGAGACTGAAGTAATGTTATCCATCTCTGTTCTGCAGGTCACAAGATTGGATACCACTGCCCAGAAGGAACGGGTGTTGCTACGACGTAAGAGTTCCATTCGACGAGCACCCAGTGTGAAGAAATTAAAACCCTCAGTAGCATTTCCAACACAAGAGACAAATGCAGCTGAAGTTGTTCCACCTCTATTGGAAGTGCCGAAGAGACAAAACCCAAGATTGTCTGGGTAAATAGGAATATCTCATCACCACATCCAAGGGGAATTGAAAAGTAGACATTGATGTTGACATCTTGAATTTTGTCTTAATCTACATGTTTATTTTGCTTTTCCAGGTTTGGGTCTATGCACCCCAATATGATGGCTGAACTTCAGATGCGCCTGAAAAAGCCTAAGTGACCTGAGGTTCAAGAGCGTTATCAATTAATGAACTTGTATGTTTTTTTGGCTCTATCTTGGATCAAGGCATGATGACCAATAATTTTGAAAGCAATGGGAATACCAGTAATTCGGTGAAAACCATATCAAAGACCCTAACAATTTTGGAAGGTTATCTTTAGATTCCTTATTATGGTATGGAGTCTATCCCCACCACTGCATCAATTTAATCTCATTCTTTATTTTACTAGAATGCAGTGAGTCTGAAACATATCTGTACACATTGAATCCAAGAAGTATGCACTGAATAACGATAAGGATTGGGCTACTGTGGCGGTATGTGGGAAAGACTTTGGGAAACTGGGCCAAGAGATGCTGCCAAGAGAACAGTCAGATAAGAGACATCATAGCCCACAGCTGGATAGTGGGTGGGGCAAGAGGCTCAGAAAGGACCCTCCCTGGTTTCTTGCGGTGTAAAGAAGATGGGGGAGAGATGTACTTTCAGACTTCAAGATTCTGCCAATGCAGCTTTACAAGTACAAAGAATTAGCTCACCTGATTGCAATTCCTGTCTGGTTTACCCTGCAAGGCCACCAGCTACAATTACAGGAGAGCTGGCAGTAGCTGGGAAGTATTGTACATACTCTTTTCTCCATCTGTCAGTTTTTCTATATTACCCCTTCCCCCACAATCTTTCTCTGCTGAATTAGGATTTAGGCAGCAGATTGAAAAGATAATAAATATTTGATTGATCTACTTTTATTTTCAAGAGATGCTGGCAGGATTTTCTCCCTGCAAGTTATCATCCAGATAACTTGGCCTAAGCCTGAATGTGATGGATTTCTGTGAAAATGGCTTCAGCTGAGATAAATATTTTGGTTGGTTTTGCAATTATTCCTTTCTCAAGTGTGGAAATAGCCAACGGCTATAAGACCACTTTCCTGGACCACATGAAGACATTTTTACATTTTTAAGCTTGGAAATAGTTTTATTTTTAATCACACCTATTTTAAATTAAACCAAGTTTAATTGCTATTTTTAATTTTGTTTTCATTTCTTGTTTTCCTATAATTTTTTTAAATTGTTTAAGAATAAGGTGGTATTCTTAATATTTAAGTTTTGTTATCTTTTGTTGTATTGCCTTGCTAGCTTTGGTAGATAACTGGCCTTAAACTGTTAAATCAATAAAAAGCAATTGTCAAATCACATGCTTAAAAATCTTATCAGGAATTCCTCACAAATAATTGTTTATTACTTGTATGTAAGCATAGGACAAATAAACTAGCAGTTCTTTTTACTGCATCCCTATGATGCCTTCGTTTAATCTCTAACCCATACCTCAAGCAACCTAAAGCAATACTTAACTGTTCCAATGTTAAAGTAGATTTTTCCCCTTAGGTGAGCAATAACTCATGGTAGTTTTCAGATGAGTGCTGTCAGATGCTCTTCATCAATTCATTCATCCATTCTGGTGGTTGTGGTGGTGATTTTGGAGATGAGATCTGCTTGATATTTATCGGCTGGTGAGGGCACTCCTCTATCCTATGATCCTTATAGTGTCCTCCAGAATCATTCTTGTTTTGGCAGTGGGAGAGTCCAGCTCTTTCAAACTATGTACTTTTCCCCTTTAGCATTCACCATTTTGATCTTTAGACTGATGAATCTCCATGTTGGGAAAGTGCTGGCTCCTTCATTAGTTTCCCAGGACCGGAGACCTATGGTGGCTTTGAAGGAACTGTGTCTTTTATCTGAGGATTTATTTGAAATTTCTTATCTGAGACTTATTGATTAGAAAGTTATTTATATGTATCTCAAAACTGAATCTAGCAACTTATTTGAAGGCAAGATTGGATGTTAGTAATGAAACTCTTTGAATATTTCAGTAAGGTCAATTTTAAAAGTAACAGACGATCTAAGTATACATCTCAGCATTAGAAGGACAAAGTCTACTGGTTGTAGATAAGAACTGTAGTTATATTTTCCTAACTATAGAAGGGAATTCTGAGAGGAGGAAGATAAAACCTGAAGAGAGTAGTTAAGACAGAGGCCTTGTGAAAGGGAGAGTAAAGTTTCACAATGAAACGAGTCAAACAGGACTTTTGCACAAAGTGAATTCAGTCAGCAACTTTTCCCTGATTAAAAAGGTGTAATGCACTATTACATACTGGTTAAATATATTGGCATTAGATTGCAGGTTTAAATGCAGACCTGCTGACTGATCAATTATGTGAATTGACAAACTCGTGCTTAATCAGCTAGAAATAGCACCAATCAGGCAAGCAAATGTTAACTAAAAATAATACTTTTATTAACATAAATTTACAGGAAAAGCATGAAATGACCTGTTCAAGCTTAGAAAAAGCAGTTACACTCAAAAACATTTATTTTACATAGCATGCATATTTACTCAGATCTGTTTAAGAAAACCTCAGAACAGTTTCTGCATCGGGGACATGTATCTGCCTGTACATACTGTACATTCAAAATTCTCTAGCCCATTTGATTAAATGGCCATAAAAATGGTAGATGGTATACTGTAAAGTAAAGTACTAGTCACCCACATTTTTATGGATAAACACAAAATATTTAAAATGTCCTGAAAACTAGCTGCCAGTTCTTTCTGACTTCTGAAAAATATTTTACTTTGTTTTCTTTTTCTCTACTACATTGCCATGAGTAAAGTGCATTCACTAAACAGTTGCTTATTTGAACATGGCCAAAACACTGCTTTAACAAATAAATTAAAATAATGCAAAAACATATAAAATATTTAGAAAAAATAAATAGATATATAAATTAGACAAGTTAGATAAATTACAAAACAGTATTTGGCTCTGAGCTGCCAGGATGCCAGTGTTCCTTGATTGTTTGGAATAGGGGGTGGGGATTAAAAATGGAAATGCTGAGATTAGAAAATCTTGGAAGATGACGTCCATTTGGGCACCCGCATCCTGAGCATCAAAAAATCTCGTGCCACACGGACCAGGAAGCTCTCAAGAGAACGAAGGACAATATATACTTCTTGGCGGTTCCTCCACTGACTATGGTGTTGAAGGATCTGAAGAGTAGGTTCAGGCTGGATTTTAGATAATAGACCCCAAAGTGAAATCTATAGGAAAAACGAAAGGTTAATAACACAGCCAAAAGGAAGAACGCCTTCCCCTCATCTGTGCCCCCTGCCCAAAACAGGTAAACCACCTGGTAATTCACTTGATGACCAAGATCTCGGAGATTAACATCAACATCTTCAAACTGAGAAGCGAATTTGGAATGTTCTTTGGTAGCTTCGAAATTCTTTAGTTGTTGCACCAATCCTTGATAAAGTGAAAGGGTCTCAGCTATTTGGGACAGGCGCTTGGCATCCTGGAAAGAAAAAAAGTGTTAGAAGCCAAGCAGAACAAGGTCAGCCACTAAGGTATTAAAGAATTATTGTCAAAAATGGGCAGCTCTGGAAGGCCTGCAAAATATTAGGGAAGTGATTCTGCTCCCTGCCATCCATCCCAAAAAACACATTAAGAACTGGAGAAAATTAAATTAATTTCCTAAAGAAAATTAAAATTAATTTATCTTATTAATTAAAATGTTATTTGTGGTAGTTTACCATCTCCAGGCTGAAAATAGTTTAGTTCCATGTCTGTATTCCATGGTAAAACTGACCAGACAATTTACTAAGAGGTTTTGATCCAAAAATTTTCACTCCAAGCTAGTAACTTGAGTAACTATTCGGTTCTAAAATAATTTACCACATAGGTCTCCATGACAATTCGGAAGAACATCAAAATGTTAACAAGTACATCAAAATCTTATTGTGCAAATGAACCAGTTGTAATTGTGTCATGTCATCTGTTGCAAGTAGAATACATGTTACAATATTTACATGATGACACCACATTATATTTGTCACTATCTTCTAATATCCAGTCTTCCTAGCCAATTGAATCCATTATTTCTGGCTCTCAACCATTAAGTTGCCTTATTAAAGGCTCTGACCTGAACCTATTGAAAATGTCCTTTTTATTATGATCAGTCATGTTACCTAATATGATAATGAAACATCTGCAAAAAAACAAGCTCAGAGAGCATCAAGGACCCCACAGTTCAACCTTGAGCTACAAATATTATCTTCTATCGATAAAATTGGTTTGCTTAAACTTTTGAAAGGCAATGAGATCTTCAAAAATCCATAAGGCTACTCGATGATAACATAGGTATGGAAAACTACTTCATTGTTGGACATCTAGCACTTGTTTGAATTTCTGTAGCCCAGATGCACCAGCCTAGTTGAGCTGTTTTATGCTGTTTTGGGGTTCAACCTGCTGTATTTGATGACCGATGCTGTTAATAAATGCCATTCTTTTTTATTGGTCTTTGGAACTATTTTGAGGATTGTATTGAAAAAATACAAAATGCAAAGGTAAAAAAAAATTCTTACTGGAAGAGAGAGCCATGTGTGAAGATCAAGGCTGGTTGAAGGAAGAAGCCCCAAGTGGGAAATAAGAGGACTCTGAACTCCAGGTAAACGGTCAGAGAGCTGGAAAAAGAAGACCAGGTGTGATTGTAAATACATTTTCAAACCGTTTGTTGCAGTGCCTTAAAAAGTATACATTACTTGAGCAGAGAATGGTATGATTGTTGGGTAATTCAGACCTATCACTCCAAGAATGTTAAACCAGAATACCTCCTTTCATCTGGACTCTTGAGTGAAGTGGGATAAAATGCAGAGGGCCAAGTTTTCAAGGGGTCTCCAACTGTCAAAGGAAATTTTTTGAGTGATAAGGACCTGTGACATTGAAACTCTGGATCTTTAGTCAAGGATATCTTCCAAGTCAGTATCTGATTTAAATATGTGTAGGTCTTGAGTTACAACTGTAATGGAACCTGCTCTTTAAGGTTGTAAGTCGTGATGGTCATAAAATGGATTACCCATATGACCAGTCCAATTTTATTTGGTACCTATGGATGCATTTTTGTCAAAAACTGGAAATAGATGCTGTTTTTTAGCAAAGAGATCGTAAAACCTGGTCATGTGACTGTGGGACACTACACAGGTGACCACAGGTTGGCAGGAACTGGGGTAGACAACAGGAGGTCACCCTGTTGCATGGCAGCACTTGAGTCTTGAACTTGGGCTGCTGACCTTCCAGCCAACAAGCCCAGCGTCTTAACCACTCGCGCCACTCTGTCCTCATGTGGGACCCTGCAAATGGCCATAAATGCATGACTTGATCAAGTGACTGTGTGGGGGGACCCCAGATGTCAGACTAAAATCCAGGTCATAAGTAGCTTTTTCTGGGTCTGTCTTAACTTGGAATGGTTGCTAAGCAACCAGTCATAAGTCAAAGACTAGCTACAACAGTAACAGCTACAGATATTTGTAAAGAGTAAAGCACAGATCAAAGGTGAAGCATTGTTTTACGAACAGCAAGCTCGTTTTTTATTCAATGCAGAGGAAAGCAAATTTCAGCTGCTCAAGTTAAACAATATATACTGTATTGGTTTCTCGGTCTTCTTTACTGAGACTATCGTTATTCTCCCACATTCTTAATTTCTAGTGATTAATTTAACATTCCAAAATACAAAAGTTCCAGATTTGGAAAATATTTGAACTCAAAACTCCAATTTTTTGGTCATTCCTTTTGGGTGCTGATGTACATTGTGGACTGGTTCTGTTTGATTTTAACAACAATCCTATGTGGTAGGACAGCCCGAGAGATCATTCTTGAAGATCTGAGCCCAAAATGGAAAATGCGCTTTTTCCCACATACGGTATACCCACCAAAGTCTTAAATTCCTAGGAAGTTTTGCTTGGAATCCCTTTGCCAAAGTGAGGCAAGACAGAAAATTACCAGTGAAAATGCTGGGAGGTTACTTTACAGAGCAATCAAGGAACCCAAACGCACTTTCCCAGTAGAGCTAAAACTGCCAGCTCCGCCATAAATTATTTGGAAAGCCAAGGAGTGCTGATAAGAGAGAAAAGATCCTGGGAAGCCAGCGGAGCTCTGGGAAAGGAGCTCCTTGCATACAAGTCCGTTCGTGGCATAGCTGCCTCTTTGTTGATTCAAACCCTCATTATCCTTGCAGTTTTGCTCTAGTACAATGTCTCTCAATCTTGGCAACTTTTAAGACGTGTGGATTTCGATTCCTAGAAGTCCCCAGTCAGAATCTGACTCCCAGAATTCCCGACCCGTTCATTCTCTGCCAGCGGAGCATTCCGGGAGTTGAAGTTCACCCAACTTAGAGTTGCCAAGGTTGACCGCTCTGCTTCCTCATCATTACACCTGAATTGCCTCCCTGGCTTTGGCAGACGCGTAGCTGAACGTGTCTAATCAAGCCTCTTCCTGTTGCATCCAATCACATGGATACTTTAATTCGTATTTATCTGTTAACAGGGAATAGACCAGCCTCTTTAGGCTAATGCTTGCCTCCACCGTTGTCAATAAACCGATGCGTGCTTCAATGTAACGCGTCTTAGTTTCCAGGTGGGAAATCCTGGAAAAATTCTTCCACAGTCACAAAGCCTAGGACCTCGTTCTAGGTTGTCGATGCCAATGTTTCTCAACCTCAGCAACTTTAAGAAGCATAGGTTTTAATTCCCGGAATTCCCCGATTCTAGGTGGCATTCTGGGAGCTGAAGTCCACCTCGTTTATGGGACAAGCACTGAAAGCGATGAATGGCTTGAAAAAAAATCAGTCTGACCCAGAAGGGACATAAATGTAGAAACAAGAAAACGAACAATTCCTGCGCAAGAAAAAGAAGGGAAGGTGTAGACTACCTTTGCGAAAGGTTATATCCGTGGCCTCTAGGGGCCAAAGGATTAGAAACTATGGAAAATGTACGCATCCAAATGTGGAATTTTCCAATAGAAAGGACTTTCAGTGGCCTGTGAAGCAGCCTTTACCAGCACCTTTTAAAGTGACTTCTTGGTATCAGCAGCACACTTTTTTTTATTCACCCAAATGTCAGTTTCAAATTACCTCTCAGTTTACTATTGATGGTTCACAAATTAAACATGAGCAACGAATTTTAATACATAAAATTAATAAAGGTGGTGGCATAGATTTTATTTTTATTTTAATGTTTTGTTTTATTTTTAATGTTTTTAAGGACTGTTTTTTTGTTAGCCGCCAAGAGTCTCCGGATTTCGGCGGCATATAAATCAAATAAATCAATAAATCTGTAACCTATTTGAATTTTGTTTGTTTCATTTTGTGATTCTCTCAGATATGCTTATAGCAATGAAGGAAAGGAATTTTTTTTTAAATTAAGCATATGCATCATAGCACGTCTCTCAATCAAATATCTTGTGAGAAAAACAAACAGCCATAACATTACTATGAATTACTGTACTTCCTGTGGTCAGATCTAACTTTTGACCATGAAGTTTCCCACATTGTACTTATTTTCCATTAAGAAGACAGGGTGATCATCACATTTTTTAAAAAGTCTATTATTTAGATTTTATCCGTCAGTTGTTCAGTTATACTGACTTGGCCAATTTATTAAGCAATACATGAAGTAATATATTTTTAAAAAATCTGTTTAGCTCAGTGAGGGTAGAAATATTTGAAGTTTCTCCATATATTCTCCACATATCCACACATTCTTCACATATCTATAGCCCATCATGTTGTGATGTCATGTGGCATACATAAGCTTGACAGCGGCTTCTGATAGACAGACAGACAGACTCACATGTCTTAGCCCACCTCACAAGGTTGCTATTATGGGGAAAAGTGGGAGAGGGAATGTGGCATATGCTACCTTGAACCCCTTTACAAAAGGTGAGATATAAATCAAATGAGCCAGAAGCTGTGTGCTGGGAGTAATGATGAGCAAAAAGAGAACTAAGATTCTACTCTACTCTCTGATTAAAATTGGAATTTTTTGGAAGAAGAATTTTCCAGGTTTTGCATTATGAGAATAAGAACTATGCAAAAGTTTTCTCTCTCTCTCTCTCTTTTAAATCTAATATTTTTCTTCTGGAGATTATTGTTTTTATACAAGATCATTCCTTAAGCGCATTACACAGATTGACATCTCTTTACATCAGAATTGCTTCTCAATGGGAGTAGTTCAGTCATCAGCATCATCCTGGGATTTTCTCAGGATATTATCTTTTCCTGTAATTTTTCTCTTGAGGTTTTTCTAAGATTTCTTTTATCTGAGTGGCCCTATATTTTTAATTTCCCAACTACTAAAAGTTTCTTCATATTACCATGACCCTTCTTTTCCCTTTTTTTAAAATAAAATATGACTATGTATTTATTAAAAGACTGGCCTACCTCCCTACGGAGAAAGTTAGACTGATTTCTTTAGTAATATAGCTCAATACTACTGAGCCAGGTGGTGGCATAGATTTTATTTCTTTTCTATGAGTTTTTTTCTAATAAAGTACACATGCTGCAGGAGTCCCATTTTTCTCATGCACTGGAGTTGTAAGGAACCTACAAGGCCGTTGTCAATTCCCCTGCACACTACACACATCCCCCATAGATAGCTATCCAGTTTCTCCTTCGAAACCTCCATTGAAGGGAAGAAATAATTCCATTGGTTTGACAACTTTTACTCTAAAGTTGTTCTTCTGAATTCCTAATCTGTGTCTACATCCTTGAAATTTCATCTCATTAGTTCTAGTCTTACCATCTGGAGCAAGTGAGAATTGAATCTGTATCCTCTCCAGCAGCGATACAGATGCTGTATCGTTGAGGTTTCTCAACCTCAACATCTTTAAGATGTGCGGACTTCAACTCCCAGGATTCTTAATTTTTTAAGATTGCTGGGGTTGAGAAACAGTGGTCTACAGTGTAGCAGCCCTTCACATATTTAAAGATAGCTATCATGTCTCTTTTCAGCCTTCTCTTCTGAAAGCTAAACATACTTGGCCATAAAACGGTTTATAGGTTAAATTCAATATCTTAAAGTAACCCCAGAAACTCATTGGAAACCAGTACAGATCCACAAAACCAGTGTTATATGCTCCCAACAATGAGTCAGAAAATACCCAGGTTGCAGCACTTTGGACCAACTGCAGCTTCCAAACAGTTTTCAAGGGCAGTCCCAGGTAAAATATATTACAGTAGCCTTAAAAAGTTTGATGATTGCTTCATAAATTGGACATAGAAAAGAGATCAGAGGAACTAATTTAAAAGTGGGAGCTGGCTTCTCCTTGGGGTATCTTCCAATTCCTGTCTTCTAACTTACAGTCTTTGATAAGAAAGGACAGCAGACTTACATAGTATTTTGCAAGGTTCTTCGTTTTGTGGAGAAGTTGCCGTGTGAGTTTTAAGCTCATGCTAAATTCTTTTTGGAGATTCAGCTGCCTTTGAGAGATGGTCTCAAGCCCAGATCCCTTCTCCTCTTGGAGTTCAATTGAAGGGGCAGCAAGAAGGATGTCAAACTTGAGAAGAATTTGGAGGAGGAGGAGAACCACACCTAGAAAAAAGAATTGTCACAGAGAGAAAGGAAATAATATTTAGTGGGAAAATTAGAAAATTGGATGTTAGTATATCCAAACCATAGTTTTATAAGCTATGTACTTATAAAACACTGGTAATATCAGACAATGCCATTGAGGGGAAATAAGTACACAACCACATCATAAAGGTTGAAAGCCCCTCTTTTTCTGCAAAGAGTTAAACCTCTGTGTTTACATGTTTACTGCTCCTGTATATTGAAGCAATGGAAGAAAAAATATGTAAAAGTAGGAACTCCCTTGTATGACATTAAGATTATAATCTAAAGTTAGCAGATGCACCATGTGATAGGGAAGGAGAGTTTCCCATAAAATTCCTGCTACAGCATCTCAGAAATCATATGTTTATCTCGGATCTAGTTTGCAGATCTGTCACATGGCCATCTCATCATTTATACTGGGGAAATCCATTTGAGGGGAATTTCATTTTTCATAGGTACTACTATCCTGAGATCTTTTCAGTTATGTTGAGGTTTAAGTTTATTGCCATAACTGAGGTATTAATAGGCTGAGAATGAGTAGGCTTCAAAGCAGAGTTGAGAATCTGGCTCGGAATATAGAGGAAACCAGGAAAGGAAGATGTAACCCAAGGCTGAGATGGTTAGCAACAATAACCACAAATGAAGGTACTAGTCTGATCTTCCTCAACTTGCTGATCAAAATATATGCCTGACTACAAGTCACATTAATCCTAGTCAGAATAAGCATGTTGGGAATTTTGAATGGAGGCAGTTTAGAAAAGTCTTGGATTATAGCAGGTAGAAGGTACTTGATCAACTGTTCTTGGGGTAGTCCTCTCTGAGTCTGATGCTCAATTGTATTTTATTGTTTTCAAAAATAAAAAAATGGGAAGGCTATACCTCTATCATTCAATCAGTTACAATACCCTGATTATTAATCTGTAGGATTCTCTGTTGCATATAACAGAAAATCCAAGTGTTCTTCTTTCCCACCCTAAAGGTAAACTATATGCAGTAGTAAACTAAACATTCTTGAATATATATTATTATATCCTCCCTTTTTGCTACCAAAACCTAGTTGTGCATACAAAGGCCCCTGATAACCTCCCATCCAGACCAGCAATGCAATTAGAGCAGAACTTTAAGATGATATCTGGCTCACATTTTGAAATAGGTAGAATAATACACATTATTATCTAAAGAGGCATCTCATCTAAAAATGGAATAATACACATTATTATCTAAAAAGGTATCTCCTCTAAAAACTATTAAGTCTAGAGGCTAAAATTTATCTATCTACCCAACTTTGATATTGGAGAAGATTTCTGAGAATATTGTGGACAGCCAAGAAAACAAATCAATGGATCATCAAACAAATCAACCCAGAGTTTTCATTCAGGGCACAAATGATCAGGCTCAATTTATTCTATTTCAGATAGATTATAGGAAGACCCAGCTCTCTAAAGAAGACTCTTAACTGGGAAAGGTAGAAAGAAAGAGAAGAAAAAGATGACCAAGAGCAAGGTGAATAAATTCAGTTACATTGGAATTGGGTGCATCATTGAAAGACCAGGTTAGGGGTAGATTGTCATGGAGAAAATCTATAAGGTGGTTGCTAAGATTCAACAATGACTTGATGGCACATAATCAATCTATCAACCAATCATCTAATGCAGGATGTTATTGAACTGAAGCTTGAAATGCATATTAGAATTTGCACTTCAGAATATGCCAAATTATGTCCTTTAAAATGTAGCATAAAATTGCCATCTTGGATGTTTTGCACCCCTTCCAGCTAATGTGACCCTAATGATACCTCTTTCTATTATTGACTCATCCAACCTTCATATTTGTTCCTGGGTTCCATCCCAAGAGACACAAATCAGACTCTTTTCACATAAAAATAACAGGTGGAGAATAATTTTTTTTCTTATCTTACCGCATGGATACATCCCGAGGCTTTCCGCTTTGTGGGGGGATCTCTGTTCGCCTGTTTGAGAAGTCTAATCCTGCGGCCCATTCTGGGGGCCTTTTGAAGAACAACGGCTTTCATTTTCGTGGGACACAAAATGTCCAAGATTACATTACAGTTTGGAGTTCTGATTATCTGGTTTCAGGGGCAAAAAAAAAAACCTCTCCCCCTTGTTATTTTTAATAGAGTTTCAGGGTGGATGACAAACGTACTGGAGTAGCAAATAATTTTTCTGAAGTTCCTCTTTTTTCTGTGAGGAAAAAGGAAACAGGGCCTTGGTCACGTGAAAAAGGTCCCTTATTCCTCAGAAGCATCTCTCTCTCGCTCAACATGGACTTTTCCGAAACCACCTACGTATTTCAGCTTTGGTCTCTGTTTGCTTCTACTGCCACCCTCCTTTCTAACAAAGTATTTTATGAAAAGTACCCTTAATCAATGCCCTGTGATCCCTAGTTCAAATTTCCCCAATGCAAGTTTTCCATCCCATGCTAAGTGACTGTCATAGATCCTTTTTAGTGCTTTTTTTCCCTTTTTTATTTATAGAAATACATTTTTCCTTTTTTATTAATTAACAAAATTAATAAAGATATCGTCCATCTTTCCCCCAGTAAGACATCGCCTTGGCATGGTTGGGGAGCTTGTATGCTCTGAAGAAGATGAGAACTATGGCAGACGTTCAACCATACTGGAAGAGCTCATCAGAGGAGCCAGACAAAGAGGGTCTCCTTCCCATAAAAAATATGATGTCACACCTATACTGGCTCGGTCATTGCCTGGGTTAACAAGGACCTCACTAGATGGAGTTTCTGAACATTTGGTGAAAAATGGGCTACAGGATTCCACTGGAGAAGGAAATGGCAACCCGCTCCAGAATCATTGCTAAGAAAACTCCATGGACAGCAACAAAAGGCTAAAAGATAGGACGCCGGAAGATGAGCCCCTCAGGTCTGAAGGAATTACAAGTAGCTCCAGAAAGAATGAAATGGCTGGGCCAAGGCTGAAAGGATGCTCAGTGATGGATGTGTCTGGAAGTAAAAGGAAAGTCCAGTCTGTAAAAAACAGTATTGCATGGGAACCTGGAATGTAAGCTCTATGAATCAAGGTGAGCTGGATGTGGTCAAACATGAGATGGCAGGATTGAACATCAACATCTTGGGAATCAGTGAATTAAAATGGATAGGAACAGGCAAATTTAATTCAGATGACCACTATATCTACTATTGTGGACAAACATCCCTAGAAGAAATGGAGTAGCCATCATAGTCAATAAAAGAGTAAGAAAAGCAGTACTGTCTCAAAAACAACATAATGATCTCAGTTCAAATCCAAAGCAAGCCCTTCAACACCACGGTAATCAAAGAGGCTGAAGTTGACCAGTTCTATGAAGACCTACAACACCTTCTAGAGCTTACACCAAAAAAGGATGTCAACAGCACTCATTTCACATGCTAGCAAGGTTATGCTCAAAATACTACAATACTAGGCTTCAGTAGTATGTGAACCACC
>JANHZU010010884.1:38107-55199 GCA_032468055.1 Acrochordus granulatus | reverse complement strand
GGAGCCATAGGCAAACATTATGAAATAAGGGTAATGTATGGGTGCAGCAGGCAGGTACTATGGAATATGGTATTCCATATTCACCACCCAGTGTGAAAAAGCAGTGGGAGCAGGAGTAGCTTGTGATCTCTTGCTGGCTTCCTCATTGACGAGGGTAAACATGGAAGGTTGACCAATGTGGAAGGTCAGAAATGGAAATTATGTGACCATAGGACACTGCAACCATCTTACATGCAAGCAGCCAAATTGTGATTACATGACTATGAGGCCACTGCAATGACTGCAACTTTATGGACTGCACATAAGACCTCAACAACAGTTGTAACTTTGAACAGTTGTTGAATGAATTATTGTAACCTGAGACTACCTGTAGGATAATTTGGGCCTGATAATTTGGCTCTTGAGGAAAAACTTTAGGTTAATTTGTTTCATGATCTATTAATTTGTTTTCTTGTTTAATGTATACTTGTCTAGGAGCCAACACTAAAGTTCAAAATCATCAACACTCTTCCATCCTGCTTTTTTAAAGTCCAACTTTTGTTTCCATAGAGTGTCACAGGGAATACAATGGCTTGTGCAATTCTGGTCTTTGTAGATATAGACACATTTAAATACCTTTTCCAAGATCTTCATGGCAACTCTACCAAGTGCTAGTCTGCAGCATATTTCTTGACTGTTTATTCCCTTACTGCTGATGATTGAGTGATTCTAGCTATTGTGTGAAATTAATAATAATGTACAATTGTTTGCACATTCTGTTATGTAGATTAATCTCTTCCAATTTGTTGGCTAGGGTGTTGTTGCCCCATTTTGTTTGCACAGATTAGTTAAAATATTTACTGATTGTTGTTTTTTGTTGTTTGCAATATTTCTGTGGTATTCCATCAGTTCCTGTATCTGTCTGAGCTGATAATGACCAGAGTACTGATATGACTTTTCTAGAACTAAAAATTCTTGTAAGTAGAGAAGGTTAACTTCTGAGGTTAACTTGGATATTGTCATCTCTACTGAAAAGTATTTCAGGATACTCCTTCCATCCTCCTTTGATCTTCTTTGACAGGATTAGTACCATTAGTCCATTACTATCCTTTAGCATTTCAGTTTGAGGTCTGCTAGTGAAACTGACTAGACCACAACAACTGACATGCATAGGTCAGGGAAAGGATGGGTCTATCTTTTGCTTCCTGGCAGAATTATTAATCATGAGATGATTATTTAAAAAAAAATGCAAAATGCATAGGAAGAATTGTCTCCATGAAGATAGCAACCACATTCTTTAGTGTGTGGTGCCAATCACTCAAGACCTTTCCTCTATATCTTCTTATCACCGACAACTTAGTCCAATTCCATGCTCTGTGAAGGAACTTAGTTTAAAGCTTAGACTTTGTGTCCTGTACAACATGATTTTTTGTCCTATATAACTGAGAACAAGTCCTTTTCAGATAGATGGATGGCTGTATGATGCAAAATAGATGAATAATGCAAAAAAGCAGAGGAGGGACCATTTCTTATGTATGAAATAGAAATACTAGAATGCTACAGTATCCAAAACTTTTCCCTACATTTATGAACTGTTGTGCTCATCTTATAAACACAATTGATATTTCAGTGATTTGCTTGTCATATGCCCTCTGAACAACAACAGTTGTATTTTGCAAAATTATCTTCAGTGTCGTGGCTTATCTACACAAAGGAATCCTGTGTAGATCTGTCATATGTGACTCTGTTTAGAGGACGGACAAGATTAAACTGCATCACATATTGCTTAATAGAATTGTCTTACTATGCAAAAATTACATGACTATCTCAGTAGAATGTTATTTGTATCACACGATGATTCAGCAGAAGCTGAAACTGGAAGCTGGATTTCCCACAAACAACCCAAAACCTCTAGTAGCTATATTGTAGGAGGTTTATAAGTCATCACTATAAACCTGCTAAGAAAGTTAGAAGTAGGACATCGACTTGGAGAACTTTGTATATCCCATTTCAAGAACCTGTTGCTAAAAAAAATTGTTCACAAGAATTATGGGTTGAAATCATGAATGAAAATCAGTCCACTAAAACTCCAGTAGCAAAAGCTCCCACAGAGGAGATTTCTCATTGCACTTCTTCATGTTTTTTTAAATAATTGTTGATCTTTAAATAGGAAGCTAAATGCATTGCTTGAGCTGTGCTCAGCATTAGTTTAATTGATAGTTACCTGCAGCACTGATTTTTCGGGAGGACCAGCACACATGAGAAAAGCTGCTTTTTTTCTAAAAAAAATTTAAAAACAATTTTTTTAAAATTTGTCCTTCTGAAGACATTTACCATAAAAATGCTAATAGCAGTTGAAAATTTTTCAACTGAATAGTTTTCATCAGGATTTAGTTTTCACCAGACAGCATAACCAATGATTCAACATGACATAAGCAATCTGGTTAGGAAAGGCTTGCCTAGAAGTAGCAGCACAGCTAATTACTATTAATGTGAAATAAATCTTGATTTGACCTTTAATAAAGATAACAATCCCGCTTATAAAATTTCCCCAAATTCAGAGGATTCATGTGATCATGAAATTCCTTCACACTTTCATCAAGGAAGATTTCAATCTAATTTTCAGTTTCTTTTCATAACATTGGCAGGTTACGGCCTTTAAAATTCTTGGATTGATAGCTTTTGATCTAGAAGCATCTTTATAAATATACAATGGGGGCCCATTCAGCATGAAGCCATTATTTACTTTGAATAATTGGATAGCTGTTGCTACATATTATTGTGTTGACATGGATATTCAATAAAGCTTTTTGGACTGTTTGTTTGATTGATCCTGCAAGTAGATGATTTAAGCGGTTTAGAACTTAAAAGGTCATGAGCTGCCCAATAGGTTTATGGTTACAGGAATCTGGGATGTGAAATGCTTCCTGGAAAATATTAAGGCTGTTGTTTCAGAGGAATTGATCTCACAACATGCTCTGTTTCAAGGCATCTACAAAAATCCATCTGGGTTACAGAAAAGATAGCTGCATCATCAGCAAGGAGAAGCTTGAGAACAGGGTGATGGGCCAGAGAGGGAAATGAAAGTGTGGATTAGCAAAGTCTTCAACCATATTATTAATATATAAATCAAACAGTAAATGGTGCTGGAATGCAGCATTGTTTTACACATTTTGGAACAGGGATAGGTTCAGTTAGATCTACTTTCCAGTTTGTTTATGATGGAACCTGCATGGACTTCTACATATTTCCCTAACCCACATCATCCTTTTTCTCCCTCCTTCAGTATTGCCATTGACTGCTTCCAAATGCACATACAGTAAACAATGATACAGGTGTTTTGCACAGCTGTGAATCATGTTTCATTTTAAACTTTCAGTTCCATAATTATAGAATCACAAAAGGTTTCTCATGACTGTGCTTTTTGATAAGTTGTGCAAGCATAATATCAGGAATCTTTTATTTTCCGAGAAGGAAAGAAGTTAATTACGACAAGCTTCATACAAACTGTTGAGTCAGTTTAACAGATATGGAATTATCCCAAGAGAATAATGATTTAGACATGAATTCCTTGGCACTCCCTCACAACAAACAAACAAACAGACAAACAAAATCCTGTAGCACATCCATGCATTCAAAAATTTATGTTTCCGTTCTTTCTCCTTAACAGATTCTTTCAGCTGAGAGAAAAACAAGCTATTGAAAACAAGACCAATTATTCTGCACATTTTAAGGAAGGTCATTCTGAAAGCAGCCTAGACTGAATAAAGAGGATTTTGTAAAAGATAGTGCAAATTTAATAAATTGCAAAGCCTTCATTAAGTTAATTAAGAAAATCATATTTTCTTTACAGGTCAATCTGAATACTATAATATTCAATTTGATTCAATGAGAGACTTGGGGAAATATTTTTTTAATTTAAAAAAGGGAACTTATTACCCAGTTACTCCTGATACCAAGTCATATCAGTGTCTTTGTTCAAGACTTTTCTTTCCCTTTTTCTGCTAATTACATAAAATGCATATGTAACTGTGGAGTCCTAGGTGCTCTCTGAGTTTGGTTGTTGTTGTTTTTTTCCTGGGCATTTCATTACCAAACTAGGTAATATATCAGTTGGTAACATCATTACCTAGTTTGGTAATGAAACATCTACAAAACACAACCAAGCTCAGAGAGTACTAGGACTCCACAATTCAGCCCTGAGCTACAAATATTCTCTTCTATCAATATATGAAACTTTCAGAATGAGATCTGAGAATGAGATGGATGGTACTTAAATGAAAAAAACAAACATATTACTTACTATACTGCATGGGCTGTGGTACAGACACCTTCATATTTTAATGATGCTGTTTCTGGCATCTACGGCTAATGCATCTTCCAGCATATAGAAGAAAAATTAAGTAGCATAATCCATCCATAACATAATTGAGGGTTCAGATACAGCACTTTCTTGTATTCTCAGAACACCCAGCACCTCATGTACCAAGAAATCCACTAATCTTATGATGGACCTTGACACAATCCCCAAAACACACAACCTTCTTAGTTTCTCTTTCTTTCTCTCTCTGTCCTTGGACCTCTGACTTCTTTCTTGTTTGTTGGACAGTTCCAGTTTCCAAAAGTCTCCATGTATCTTTTGCTGATGGACACTCATTGGTGAAAAGCTACGTCATGTTTTTATGTGATTTTCATCCCAGGCAGATTTAAGTTTAATGGAGGATCATCTTCAGCATCTCCTAGAGTCATTCAACCATTGTGTTGCCAAAATAACGTTGCCTCACCCCATTTTCAAAAGGCCTCCCAAAGTTGTGTTGCATAGACTTACAGCTTGTCTCCTGTGTTATTATTACACACAATTATATGAAGCTAAATGTTGCATTTCTTTTCATACTGCTAGCTTGGAAGTGCTCTTTGATCCTTTCTTGTTCCTGGATTTTCAGGTGAAGGTGGAGGCAAAGTGTGTGTTTATACAACTGCCTTCAGTGCTTCAGCTACAGGTCCCATGCCCTGATTACATCATGCTTGCACTGTTATACTCTAGTCTACAGGAACACCCAGAACTTTAAACTGTTGTAAAAAGTAACAAGCAAACTGCTCATTGCATTTATATCACATTGGGCTATAGTCAGTCCTCACTTAGCAAAATGTTTGCAGGTAAAATGAACATGTAAAACAGTTGTGCAACCAATGTTGCATTTACAACCTTCCCAGAAGGGAAGCTGAAGTAGGATCCTAAGATCAGTCAAAGCATTGTGATTTTTCACTTAGAAATTGCTTCACTTACCAACAAGTTGCCAGTCCAATTGTAGTCATTAAATGAGTATTACTTACTGTATATGACAAACATCTTGCCTTGCCTCCCAATTATTCCTGGGCACAATTCAAATAATTGATTTTGACATTTAAAACCACTTAAATTTTTAGAGACTAGGATCTGTCTTGGAAAGGGACTATTTATGTCAATAAAGATTGGAGAAGTTATTGAGATTTACAGGAAATTTCCTTCAAAGAAACTGCTCGAGGCAATGTTTTCCAAACAAGGCAGTTTTCAAATATGTGGAATTCAATTCCCAGAATTCTCATCAATAGGAAATTCTAGGAATTGGACGACACATATCAGGAAGGTGCCCCATAGGAAAATCATATCCTAGGGCTATCACACCTCAGTTGCAATATCTGGGTAACTACTATGTAACCCTAAAATGTTTATATTCCTGTATTCATCAAACAAGTTTTTTTAAATGGAGTGTTTTATTGCTACCTTTATGTATTTATGATGGCTACATTGCCACATTTATAGTGTGTTTATTATTTTATTTTTTAGATCTACTGTATATGCTGCCCTTCAGCAGAGATATTTGATATGCACATAATGTTCCCTCTTTGGCATTTTCCACATATTCACAAGCTTGTGATATTGACTGGATTAAGAATGATTAATGGTGCAAAGTTAGTTCAGTTATTAAAGAGATATGAACTTGGTTCATACTTGGTTCTCCCTTCATTAGGTAGATTTATCTTCTGTAGTGATGAAGGGCAGATGAAAAATATGAGCAACACACAGTACATGAGGAAACCACAAATTATCACATTTTCTGGAGAAGGATTGTTGAGTTGACTCTGAATTTCCCCTCTTTTTTACGAATAAAAAAGATTTATTTTCAGAATTTCAGACATTACTATGGTTGCCTGCAACATGCTGGCAATTTTTCCTTTATAACTGGAAATGCAAAATACTAAGGCATTACTCAGCTTAGTGCACCTCCAAATATTTTTCTCATAATTCTTGGCCAGCATGAGTTCCCACAGTATTGAGCTATGTTAGTTGAGGATTTTTTATAGAAAAGTCCAGTTGTTGCCATTTCTGTGAAGTCTCCTGTACTATTTTATTTCTTCTTTTATAATATTCTTATCACAACAATTTAATTAAGATGGGCAAGTGGGAATAGCTGCTGGTAGCACCAGGCATAGGCAAATGTAACCACAATGATGCCAAAATGTGTTTTGTGATATCACAGTACAAGCTCCATCCTTTCATAATTGCATTCTAATTGTATGCAAGCACAATATAGGCAGTATGTGTGTTCGGATGGGGCACAGTTTATCACTTCCCATGATAGGGAATCTTCCTATGCTGATAGTCATGTTTAATTAGCAATAGACATGTACTAATTGCTACAAAGCAGATGACTATAAAGTTGCCTACCCATGGTTCGTTAACAAAATATTCAATAGTCCTATGAATTTTCCACAGATCTCAAATTCCATTATTAATTATTCTGACCCTGAGTTATAACAAAAAGTCCTTTTACATAAGCCACTGCCCCATGGTTAATTTAAATGTGGTTAGATTTGTGAGGCACATTGAATCATAAACTAACTACATGGACTGAATTTGCATATGTGGTTCAGTGTCTTAGGCAATAGAGACACAGAGTTACAATTAAGGCTTTAAAACTAAATAAAATATAAATTACACCATTGAACTTAGTGCTGGGTGGTTGCTGTCCTGAACTCGGTGCTAGTTGCATGCAGTGCAAACTTAGACTAAAAAAACAGTGTCTCTCCTATCACTTTGTCAAAAAAAAAAATGTTAAAAACAATTGAGGACTTAGCTGCATTTTCACAGCCAGCTTCTCCTCACCCTAATAGCAATTAATATGTTTTTGATCAGTAGATGTTGAGACAAATAGACAAGACTATCTCATCTGTATTCTACTTAGGGAGGGATTGGCACTAGTGATCTCTGGGGAGATCTAGAATCACAAATTTCTGGAGAGAACTAGGCTAATAAGAATCGGAGAAGACAACAGATGCAGAAACTAAATAATCATATCTATTGAGAGGGGACTTTGACACTGTGGTACACAAACTGAAGATGTTACATTTTGCCAAGAATAAATCATGAAAGGTATAAAAGGCTGGGAGAATTCAGGGGATTTTAGTTAAGTAATGCCAATGGAAAATCCCAGAAACAAACAGCAGAAACCAGAGAAACTACTGCTGTGGTGTTTAAATATCACTGACTCATGGGCAACGTCTGCTCAGTTCATCCTTGACTGATTCTCTGCTCTTTATTCTAAATTAAATCACTCCCACCTGGAAGGTCCAGAGCCACCGACTCAATTTTCAGCATCCAAGATGTGGCTACCCCATGCATTCATTTATTAGTAATAAAGGTTAGCCTTGCAACGTTTTATAGCCAGAGTGCCATTTGCTCAGGTAGGCTCAGGCCACTTTGCACGAAGCCAGTGCCCCTGGGAATCTTTATTTTTTACTGCTGTTGTTGTTTTGCAAAGCAGAGAAATGGAAAGTAAAACTTGCTGCAGTCAATAACCTCAATTTCCTACAGCAGTCTCCATTTCTGAGCAGGAGTATGAAGAGTCCCTACATATCCGCCCACAGAGCTTACTGTCAACAGAGACTCAAGTAGGAATTGAATCGTTGGGTTCTCCCTGGTAGTTCTAACCATGTTGGTGGTGCAATCCTCAGCCGGGGATTTTTTTTTTTACAAAAGGAAATCAGGTTTAAAATAATTGTGAAATAGAGCACCACGTTTGGAAGATGGGACATATTCAACTGGCATGTGCCAGTTGTGCAAACCTAGACAAAAATTAGTTGAAGAAAGAGTACCGTGGTCTGGGCACAAGGAAAAACCTATCAACTAGACCAATATTTAAAAACCAGGCAACCCAATTACTCTAACTACACACTGGTGTAATTAAATTGCAGGCATTACATTAGATGACAGATTCTCTGTAATACGGGTACCTCAAAGGGAATGTTATGGGGAATATAGATTTGGTGAGCAATTAATACACGCAGGGCAAAGTAGCTACCCAGGGCAAAGATGTACATATATAACCATCAGGCTTCCAGAGTAAGCAATGTTATCATAGTGCAGGAAGGCAGTAAAGCAATTAAAGGTGTAACATAAGAAAAAAAACAGCTGAATCTTGTGTTTACCAATATCATTACCTGCATTTTTTTCACTACAAATCGTCGTTTTTGCCAACTCTGTATACCTCTTTATATGCGTATCTTACCTGTTTTAAACTCCTTACCTCTTTTCGAACATCTAATAAATTCTGTTCAACTATAGCTTCCTTTCCTTTCTGAGGGAATCCATTCACTTTTCATTAATTTGCCTTTGTATTTCAGTCCTTATTCATTCTTTCTGCACGACCAAACCATTTCTGGCCAGAAGTACACGTTAGTATTCAGTCCACATTCATATAGTACTCATTAATTTTTGCCACTGCCTCTTGTTTACCATACATATTTTTTAAATACCCCATTTTCCCCAGTGCATTTAATGTTTATGTTTCTTCCAACAAACCCAGCTCTAGTTTTCATATAATAAATGTGTTCTTCTACATGGCTAATTTTTTTTTCAACACATATTTATTCCTAAACATACTACCCCCACTATCTTTTTACCAGTATTTACACAATTTAATTTTTTCCCATTTTACCATCTGTAGTAATCATTCCATCAAAAGGCATAAAGTCATCTACTTGCTCTAGGTTTTTTTTGCCATAAATGTATAAATTGCAACAATTCACTGTGTTATCCCTGCAAATTCAGTTACCTTAATTTTTAATTTATTAATCTTCAGGACTTCCAGGAAAGAAATGGCAAACTGAAGATGGCTCTTCTAAAAGCAGAGCAGATGACCATGATGGAATGAAGAGCTGGCAAGTAGAGCAGCTCTTCGCAATTCCTTTTTGGACAATGGGAAGACTTGAGATTGCCCACAAGTGCTTCATATAATCGCTCCTTGCAGGGAGAACACAAGACAAAAATCTCCAGTGGGCTTAGAACTCTGGATGACAAGGGAATAGCCATCTTGGTCAACCCATGGTTGGCAGCTTTAAGAACAATGAGTTTCCACTCTTTCTTTTTAATCCTTTTCAGAAATTGCTTGTTTTTCAGCTATTAGGAATCTTTGGATTGACAGGTTTTACAGCACTGGATGAGATTCCTTCAATTGTTAGTGAAGGAAGTTTTAAATATAAGTAAAAAAAAATTAGAACTTTGATTTTGAAAAATTACTGTACATCTGGACTGAGTCCACATGGATTTGAAATTAGTTTTTGGAATTAATTGTAAGAATCCTTTCTATGGGAAAATGTTTTGATTTTTAAATAATTTAAACATTATTTCATTTTAAATTAATCTTACTCTTAATTTTAAGAGTGTCTGCCTCTATAGATACACTGTGTTTAAAAGACATTATGGAAGAGGAAGAGGTTTTTATAGGACAAGAGTGAGCTGATCTGAAAGTGGATTTAAAAAATGACAGGCTGTAAGAATGATATGAAATAAGATGCGACATTGGACATACAAAAGGAATTGACTGATGTCTTAATAATTAAAAAGGTTAAACAAACAACAAACCAAGGTAGTAAGCTCTGTCTTGGATTTAAAGAGTCTTGTTAAGCTTTGAAATTTTTTTCAGAAGGGACGAAGAAAAGATGATAAGGAATCAAATTCTAGATTTTAAGGGACTAAAGATCAAGATTATTAAAAGTAAAAAAGAAGGAATATAAAGTTGATTCAATCAAGGTTAAAATAGATATATTGCTGCCTCTGGTAATCTTTAATGGACCTTTGCTGACCTCAGGACTGAAATGACAAGATTTTAAGGATTTGCTTATAGATAAGAGAGGGATATGGAAAGAAGAGATTTGTTGTTTTTTAAAAGAGGGTGAGAAGTTACTAAAACTCTTTATATGTGTGATGAAAGGGGAAGTAATTTCTTTATATTATTTTTCTTTTTCTTTACTATATTCCACTTTCAGATCAACTTAGTCTTGTCCGGTAAAAACCTCTTCCTCTTCCATAACATCTAAAATTAAGAGTAAGATTAATTAAAAATGAAATAATTGCCATACTCCCTGATCAAGGCTAAATCACTAGATAACTATTCCATTTATTCTCACACATGCATTACAGACAGTCCCAGGATTACAAATGAGATCTTAAGTCCATCCCTAAGTCAAATTTGTAGGTACATATGTAAAGAGTAAATAAAAGTTTAAGTGAAATACGAAGTTACATAATACAATGTGATTTAACGTAAAATGGCAGGCAGCATTCTCCTTCTTCAAGCTGACAAACCACTAAAGCTGCACGGTATTTTCATGAGTGTCAAAGCAATGTCAATTTTTTAATTTAATAGGCTTTATGTCAAGTCTGTTCAGAAGTACGTTGTCCGTAAGCTAGTCATTCTTAACTGCCTGTATTTCTCTTATCAACTTTTATACATTATGTATTTCATGAGTTGCTGAGCAGAAAAATCGGTTCTGCTCAACCCCTGCCTGGCATAAAGGCACATATCTTGCAAAAGCAGGATACACAACCCAGTGCAGTGTCATTTCCCACCTCCTGAGTGTAGTGACTGAGGAACAGAAATACCAATTGACAGAAAATGCTACAAGCAACATCAGAATCTTAAGTGCAAGAAACGCTATTAAAATAGACTAAAAGTGTGTACAAAAAAATTCCAACGTATCTCACAGTTTAGATCTGGAATTCTAATTAATTCTACTTGCATACTCAAACCCAAAAAACCTTTGTGCATCCTCATTTTCTCTTCCATGCCCACTGTTTTCCCACACATAAAATGCAGCTATAGCTGTGCTCTCACACACGTAGTCCATGCAGACATTATTGTTCCAAGCATATACAAGATACTGTATATCAAAAGTCACTTCTTTGGTTCCTGACTTCTGAATATTCCTTAGTAATATTTTCTCCTAAAAAGTTGAACATATTGCAATTAGCCTATGGGACCTCACTTTTGGTATGCCCTGTATATCACATTCTTCAGCTAGTCTATATAATTCCCCCAGGATTAGGAATAATCTTTACTTTCATCCACTTCCAGCATTAACTTAAATCTCTCTTCCTGCCTACTACAACAGAACAGCAACTCAACAGTTTCTGAGCAATGAGTAAAGCAACATTATATATGGTTCACAACTGAAAAGACTTAACAGTTAAGGATAGCCATTTAACTTGTTCTTTAATAACTTGATTATGCTTATATGAGTAGTTGAAGGACTATGCTCACACACTGGGATTAAAAAAAGGTCTTTATTTGCCTTAGTTTTCGAAGACTTGCTCATCTTCATCCTCAAGAGGCTCTATACATTCATAGCAAACCGAGCTATGAATAAAATACGTTTGAGCAAGTTCTCGAAAGCTAAGGCGAATAAAGACCTTTTTTTAATCCCAATGTGCGAGCATAGTCCTTCAACTAGTGAGATCCCTGGGATACAGATATTTGCATTCATTCGATGATGCTCCTATGAGCCTGCAACCCAGTTGCTGACAGGGGAATTCTGGGAGTTGAAGTCCACATTTTTTAAAGCCACCAAAAATTTAACATCTAGTACAGACCAAGAAAAATAGCTCCACTTGGTATTCACATGATATGGGTTCCACACAGAACCCGAATGACAAGAAATAACTTGGGAGCAGAATGCACATATTGGAGATGATTCTAAAGGAAGAGAGTATCGGTAGCTCAGGGTTGAACTGGAGAATCTTTGATACCCTCCAAGTTTGGATGTTTGCTTGAAGATGTTTCATTACCCAACTAGGTAACATAATTAGGTGGGTTAGTGTAGGGTTTGCTTCTTGTTTATATACAGTAGCTCGCCTTGCCAGTTTGGTGAGGGTGTGGTTTTCTCCTTGATAGTTCCAACACCCAGATAACCCCAGACAAGCAATCAAGCAGAAAGCAATATCCTAATCAATATAAACAGAGAGCAAATCCCATACTCATCCACACTGATAATGTTATCTAGCTGGGTAATGAAACATCTGCAAGCAACCAAGTTCAATGAGAACCAAGGAATCGATAATTTGGGATGGCTTTGAGCATTTGTAGGCAATGTTCACATTTAGACTTGGACAAAGAGGTCAGAAAGGATAGAAAAATATAATAGAGCAGCACTTAAATGTTCTTAGTTCTGCAGAATAGAATCCTGGGCAGTCGAACAATGGATGGGCATTTTCTCAATTGACCTGAATGGTCAGCCAATATTTTTTCAGCAGCATGCCAATGTTTGTAGCTGTAAAATTACTGAGTTAATCACCCAGACGGTCTTTAATTGGATAATCCAAATTAAAACAGATTATGACAGAGAAAGAATACCGCTGGTCTAGTTTTATCTTTCACTTTCTTGCCATGTTTTGCAAACCTCACTTTTTTGGCATTGATACCCAGGGGAAAAACCAAGAGGTTTTGAGACAATTTTGCTCTCTGCCTTGATTTCCAAGAGGGGGTAAAGAACAGAATTCTTATCTTCTAGGGTGTGAAGCCAACATACCAAAAGAAGATGAAGTACATTTACATGTAGGATTGTTCTGTGGAAAGTCTCTAATATATGTGGTGCAAACAAGTAATGTATGAAATTGCATAAAATGTCCTATTTTGATCTTCAGTACATCGAGAGAACACAAATTACTAAAAAAACTGAAATAATACACAGGAGACATTGATCCTCATCCAATATAAGAATTAAACAAGAACTCCGTTTCAAGTTTACTTACTGTTTTACTTTTTAAAAAAAGATTTTCAGTGTTTTCTTTTTTAAAAAAAATACTGTTCAGGTCCTTGAACTACAGTCCAGGGCCTCCAAGCCTTTTTCTTTCTCCTTAAGCCCCAGAAGGCTTGAAATGCTTCTATGTACCTTTCCTCCAAATTTGTTTTCCCATTCCCCTGAAACAGGAGGTAAGAATGAAGAGAAGCAAGGAAAAGGACCCTGAATTAAAGAGAATGTCCAGTGCTGTTTCAAAGCAGAAAAGTACAGCAGGAAACTGTCCCACTAAATGTTGATGACAGTATACTCCATGTCTGAAAATCAATTCAAATGGGGAGACACATTTCTGCCTGTAACTGGCCCTGTCTAGTGACATGTTTGACTCCAACATGTAGCATGCATAGGAAAACTCCTAGAGTGAAAAATTCATTTTTTGCCCCACAGCTCTGGAAGTTGAATGTAATCTTGAAAGAGGAGAAATGGTTTTCATGATGACTTAAAAGAGTATATTCCAACTCTCCACCATGAAAGAAAAACTAACTATATTCCTAACTTTAAAACCTTCCCAACTCAAAACATATTTATTTTGCTTTCCACTTCCTATAAATTTCCCACCCCCACCCAAAGTATGATTCTAAAGAATATTCAGATTAATGTTATTAATAGTCATGCATTACTGACTCTGCAGTGTGAAAAAAGGGAGATTCCCCCACACCCCTGAAAGCTCCTCGCCCCCTTTGATATCCCATTCATGCGGTGAGGACATATATTAATCCATGATCAGTAAGTAATATGCAGCAGTTTTATGGGGCTCCTTCAGTTGGTAAAATCAGGGAGAACCTGGAATATTTTCGGACCAAATGGATGGAATAAAAGAAAGATTCCATCTCCCCCTTCTAAGGTAACAAGACAGAAGAAGAGGGAGAAGGCAAAGTCCCACAAGGATAAGGTCCAATGTCCGGTCAGAATGGGCACTGCATCTAGGGTAAAAAAGAGATAGAGAGGAATGAGCAAAAATCATATTTTATCTAGGGAGCAAACTTTAATCTAACCTGGACAAGTTTACTTAGATTTAAGGCTTCTTTGACTGACACTTGACACACCATAAGTAGAGGGTATGGGATATTCACACAATGCCACAGATAGGCAACTGCTTGTGTGCATTGCTTTCTATCTTTGGATGCTTGGAAGATGCAATTAAAATTTCACACAATGTGAAATAAAGGAGGGAAGACTGTAGCCCATGATGGTGAATTGTTGTGCTTGGTGTGTCAAAGCTTCAGAAAATGCCTACCTTGAGACTGGTGACATGACATACCTTATTCCTCCCAACCCAGACAAAAGACTTTTCCAGACTTTTCTATCCTCCAGACTCTCCTCCCTGTGGATGCTTCTCTCCAGACCCTCTGGAAACTGTGTGAGAGATCCCCTCCTTTAAGTGGCCTCTAGAGCCTCAGAAAATCACTCAGAAATGCTTGCACAATTATCAGACACCTAAGAGGCTGCGTGAATGCAAGGCCCACTCGCACAACTTCCAGAAGGTCTGGAGGCCCAGCATGTCATAAAAAATGGCATGGTGTGTCTCCTGTGACACAGTCATAGATTTACCATCATTGCCATAGCTTGTAGAATCTACCTCTGTTTTAACTAGAACATTGTTTCTCGATTTTGACAACTTTAAGATGCAGATATCAACTTCCAGAATTCTGAGAGTTGAAGTCTATCCATCTTAAAATGGCCAAGATTAAAAGACATTGAACTAGGATGTTAAATTCTATTAATCAGGGCCAACTGTGAAATAATTGAGGGAAGGTTGGAGAATCAGCCCCTGCTTCCCTTGAACCAGATGCCATATATAATACTACCAATTTATTCTATGCATAGATCAGGAATTCTAATATAAAATACTCCAAATACCCAGTCAAGCCAGGAAGAATTAACAAAAGGCCTCAGTGAGTATCCCTGGAAATAAATACTGATGTGAAAATATACACTATGAGCACAATTTCAGGTATGGCAATTTGTTAAAATTAAAATATTTTTCTTGCTTTTGTTAAATAGGAAATCAGAAACCTTTGTTCCTCTGTTATAGTCATGAAGGTATCACTAATTTAACTTCTGCCCAGTTTAGACTTGGGGGATTCTAACTCCAAGATGCACTTTTGGACATGTGGTCTTAGCCAGTGAGGATGAAGACAATAGAAAGTATGTATTAATGAGTATAAACTGTTCCTGATCACCAAATGCTGTTTTTTTTCTAAATTTCACTGAAATTTAAAAATTACTTAAAGAACCGGAGGCCTTGCTTTTAAGTCTTCAACTTACTAAAATGCAGTACATTCCAAGAGTAAGGATTTCTTAACCTTACCACTGAAATAGACTTCTGGGCCCCAAACTTGTTTTTTGGGACACCAAGCTATAATAGTTAAAGGAGATCTTTTGATCAAAATCTCTGGCATTCTACTTTTTAATGCGGATTGTTTGTGGCTGGCTTGCTTATTGCATTGTGTTTAGATTCCATATTTTAAAGTGAATTTACAGTACAGATTAATGTAGCTGTTAAAGCTGTTTTATTTTATGAGCTGTTTTGGTTTTATAATTACATAAAGCCATTTAGACATAGAAATAAAGTAAGATGAATGCTAACTGAAAGATTTAAGCCAGCCCTCCTCCATCAGATGTCTTTCAGATGTTTGAGGTTATAATTCATATGCAGGTCAGGAACAATGGGAGTTGAAATTTAACACATCTGAAAGATACTAGAATAAGGAAGTCATACTTGTACATTCTTGATTAAAAAATAGCAAGTATGAATTTGCAAACCCTATTCTTTATTTGTATTTTTTATCTCTAATCATAAGAAAATTGCAACAGTAATGCAATGCAGCTTATGAGTGGCTTTAAAGTATCCCTACTAATTTTAGTTTTATATGCTCATTTCCCACAAAGATGATTTATATCATATTGACCACATCTGTACAGCTGGATCTCAGCTAAATGAGATATGACAAATCTATTCCTGTGCATGCAGCCCTCTCAGTTGATTCAAATAAGCCAGGAAATCAATAATTTCCGATTTAACCCAAGCCAAATTTCAAATCATGAAGATCATAGCTTGCACTAACACTGACAAATATATGTATATGTATATGTATATTTGTGCCTTTGACTTTATGTTGACTCCTGGCAACTACCTGGACAAGTCCCTGCAATTTTCTTAGCAAGGTTTTTCAAAAGTAGTTTGTCACTGTCTTCTTCCTACGCAAGATAAAATGACTGGCTCCAGTTCATCCAGCTGGCTTTGTGTTTAAGGTAACACTAGAAATCACAATCTGCTGGTTTCTAGTCTGATGACTTACCTACTGCACCAAACTGGTTCTCTATGGCTATAATACATTTAACCTTCTTTGTTTACTTGCACTGTAGTTTATACTCTCATTGTAGAGAGCCAGTGGTTAAGGCACTAGGCTAGAAAGGAGGAGACTATAAGTTCTTGTCCCTCCTTAGCCATGAAAGCCAGCTGGGCGATATTGGGCCAGGCACTCTCTCTCAGCTCAGCTCCACTCACAGGGTTGTTGTTGTGGGGAAAATAGGAGGAGGAGGAAGTGTTGGACATGTTCACCACCTTCGGTTATTTGCAGGATACAAATAAATACATAAATAAAACAAAACAGTGGGAGCAGCAAAGGCTATGTGTGGCAAATATCCTGAATCTCTGTTTGTACTAAGCTGAGACATGAGCTTTCAAATTAATTCCCTGCCTTCTTCCAGTATGCTATTCATTCCACTCCTGTTTTTCCAACCTTGCCACTTCTTGGCCTAGGCAGCAGGGGACACTCATTCATCTCCGACAGTCATGCCTCTCACTGTGCCCTTCTGGCGGATCTGTAACAGAACATGGAATTTCTGGTTGAACGGCTTTCTGGCAAGAATAATCTCCTAATGGACCTGACTCACTTTGATTTCTCCTAGTCTTCCCTAATAGCCAAAACAATAATTCTAACGATTATCTCACTATGAGTACGAGCCTCGTACCCACGATTTCGCTATGACC